>JAMKPZ010000218.1:0-163378 GCA_024699675.1 Amphibolis antarctica
CCTAAACCCTAAACCCTAAACCCTAAACCCTAAACCCTAAACCCTAAACCCTAAACCCTAACCCCTAAACCCTAAACCCTAACCCTAAACCCTAAACCCTAAACCCTAACCCTAAACCCTAAACCCTAAGCCCTAAACCCTAAGCCCTAAACCCTAAACCCTAACCCCTAAACCCTAACCCCTAAACCCTAACCCCTAACCACTAACCCCTAACCCCTAACCCCTAACCCCTAACCCTAAACCTAAACCCTAAACCCTAAACCCTAAACCCTAAACCCTAAACCCTAAAACCCTAAACCCTAAACCCTAAACCCTAAACCCTACTCCCTAATCCCTAATCCCTAAACCATAAACCCTAAACCCTAAACCCTAAACCCTAACCCCTAACCCCTAAACCCTAAAACCTAAACCCTTAACCCTAAACCCTAAACCCTAAACTTTGAACCCTAATCCCAAAACCCTAACCGTAATCCTTAAACCATAAACCCTTACCCATAACCCATAACCCTTAATCTCTAAATCCTAAACCCCAAAGTGCAAACCCCGCACCCCATACCCCAAACCCTTAACCGTAAACCCTTGACCCTATCTCTAAACCCTAAAACCCCGCACCCCAGACCCTAAACCCTTAACCATAAGCCCTTAACCCTATCCCTAAACCCTAAATCCTAAAACCCCACACCCCAGACCCCAAACCCTTAACCGTAAACATTAACGCTATCCCTAAACCTTAAACCCTAAAACCCCGCACCCCAGACCCCAAACCCTTAACCGTAAACATTAACACTATCCCTAAACCCTAAACCCTAAAACCCCAAATAAAAAACCCCAAACCCTTATCCTAAGCCTTGAACCCTAAATCCTTCAAAAAGAATGACTGTCAAAAACAATTCTCGATGGAGTCCTTTTTATGTTGGTTTTGAGTCACCTATGGCTCCGATTTGGGTTCATTTTCCTAAACTTAGGATCCACTATCAAAATCCCCCTATTTTGTATTCCTTGTCTGCTCGTTTAGGCAAATTACTTTGTGTTCATCAAGATGTCCTTCAATTTAGAAGGTCGAATACTACTACTATTGTTTGTGGAGAACTTGTCAAAAACTCCACTGTCTCATATTGTTATTGGCAATGGTTCAGACATATTGCAAACATTGTTGTATCATTGTTACAATCAGTGAAATATCCTAACCTTCTCAATATTGCAAACATTGTTATATGATTAAGCATACTAATGAAAATTGTTGTATCATTGCTCAAATTAATATTGATACTTCCGATAGGGTAGATACTACTAGGGCTAAATCCAAATGGAGAGTGATCAATAGAAATAAATCTAAGAAGTCAAGTTCTGTTAATGCTAGTTTTAGGCCTAAATGGGCATTAGGGTTTAGGGTGTAGTAAATAAGTGTACAATTTTTTATAATGTTGTAAAAAAATTGTTATTGTTATAAGATAGTTGTTGATGTTGAATCTATGAAAGAAAATTCACATTTTTTGTAGGAATTGTTCTAGTGTTGTAAATAATTTTAAAAAGTTCTTTAAAATGTTGTAACATTGTAAAAAAAATTATGGTGAGGTTTTTAATAACTGTGCAATTTTTTGTAATGTTAAAATAAAATTATTTTAATTGTAACTTATGAATTGTTATAATGTTAAAAAAATTATAAAAGCTTTTAAAATTTGACATATTTAGAAAGTGCGTGATTTTTTATAATATTATTGTTGTCGTTGTTGATTTGAAATGATGAACAGGAAAAAATAATTTGCATTTTTTCAATGTTGTAGGAATTATTGTAATGAAAAGAAGGAAAAAATATCTTAAAAGAATGTTGTAATATTATAAAAAATATTGTTATATTATAAAATGTCAATAATTATTTTTAACATTATACAAAATAACACACATATGGTAGTTTAAAAAACTTTCATAATCTACGGTTAACAATTTTATTTTAAAAAAATTTCACGACATAATGTTTAAAAATAATATCACATATATAATTTTTTTTAAGAAAAAATAATCGCATATGCCAACACTCCAATGGAAATGATTGAAAACAAACAAAGCAATCTTAACTCCTACCATCTAAATGAGCCTTACGCTCGTAAATTATTAATATGTGTTGAGACGTTGGAACGTTGTATGTAATTGTATGTATATTTTTATAAATTTATTTGTTTGTGATGTTATTGAAGTTTGTATTTATTATAATATTTTTTTTAATGAAGTATGTTGTTTTTATTTATATTTTTAGGTAAAGTTTTCAATTATAACAATATTAAATTTTATTTTGTAATATATGATTTATATGATCTTTAACATCGTATAATTTTAATTATTTTCAAAAATCATAATTATTATTTTATGTAATTATATAATTTACTTTTTCATATTTAACATATTTTAATAATAAATGAAAAGAATAAACTACATTATATCATCACAATAATTTAACTACAAAAATCTAATTCTAACAAAAAAATTTATTACAATACAAATAAATATAATTTAACTTAAAAAATATCTAACACTAATAAAAAAAAATGCTATAATACAATTTTAGCTTGAAAAACGCAAACAAATGTTTTCTTGATTTTTTTAAAAAAGGAACGGCCAAAAACCGAAAAAAAACAATTCCCAAAAAAAAGGGGAAAAATGAAGCACGGCGAGTATTATTTCTAGGCCCCTGCGCCGCCCGCCTCCCGATCCAGCTCCGCCACATCCATTCCCGGGAGAAGGCCAACGAATCCCCTCTCTCTCCTTCCCAGAGAAGCTCCAAGGCACAAGCTGTAGGTCACAACAATGGAAGAGTGCGGGGACGACTACGTCTACCTTCCACTTGTGGACGCGATGAAGGCTCTAGGGCAGAATGTCAACATCTTTGCTTTCATTACCGAGATCGGCGTCCCTAGGAAAAGTAAAGGAACAGGTACCTTCTCTCCCTCACTCCCTCCCCCTTCCTCCATGTGATTAAAAAATGGTCGAGTTGGAGTGTGATGCTGCTTGGTCTCGTACTCTGATGTTGGGCAAAAACTTTATGTAGCATTTTGGCAAATACCTTGACATTCGTTACAACTATTACGAATAATTGGCGATGATCAGTTGAGTGAGATATTATCAAGGGTTGGACTCTACCTACAACAAGAATGGGGAAATCAAAACAAAAAGACCAGAATGCCACCTCGGATACAGATTATTTAGGTATGACACTAAAAATAGTCCTACATTATGAATGTCATGCTGATCTTTCCATGAGCTGATGGAAAGGGTGACCTAAGGGTTGTAATGATGACTAAATAGAGTAGACTACTAAGGGTCCACTTGTCAACAGGGGCGATTTTGGAGCTGAAGCGATACCCAGACGTTTAAAGTGGGCATCATTCTTCCCCAACATTGATAGTATGGGACACTAATGTGATTTTGATTTGGGATGGATTCTTCTCCTTGTCAGGCTGGTCTTTTAGAGTAGGTTCTTTCAAACTGTAACAACCTCCTCCAAAGTCAACTCCCCTACTCTCTTAGATTACGACCAAATGACATTGAATTGAGTTAGAGGGTGTGAACTTGTTGCACTTATAGTGGATTCAGCTACTGGTCCTTTGATTTCTCTAATTTCATGATCGATTCACATTCTTCATCCATCATCCTCCCCAAGGACATTGTGGGCTCCCTCCCAAAGGACAATACCTTAATCATCTTCATTGCCTCATGCTTGCCTGCACCTTCATTACCTTCGTCTTCAACTACCACAACCATGAGGACATTTATGGTGCAAGGTCATGGTCTGAAGAAGCCTTTCCAAGCATGGCATGATTTAGTGGGTATGGTACCTTTTGTTGCCTACACCATATCACAAGCCAACCACCACTACCCTCAGCACACCTACCATTGAAGATACCTCCAACCATAGCAAGAGCTGATAGTGCAAAAAGGAAATTTAAGGGAAAAAAGAAGAAAAATAAAAGTCATGGTACTGCAACCAACAAGTGAGAAATGCTATTTCTTCTCTCTCTCTTTTTTTTTTTTTAAGTTTGAGTCATTTTCACTTGCTAGTTTGTTAGTTGTTTCCAGTGAGAGGGTAGTAGATCCTATAAAAAATTATGATTTTGTGGGGTTTCAATCTTTGCAGACAGTTGGAAGTGGAGAAGCTATGGAAACTCAGGGCATGAATGAAAGGAGAAAGCAAGGTCTTCCATATAGTGAAAAAATGTCATGCATGTTAGACTGAAGAAACTTCAGTCTACATTAGGAGTCCATTCACAAAAATTGCCTAATTTCGATTGACATGAAATTTAGTACGACATTTTGAATGAAACAAGACTGAAATACACCCTATTTTCATTTCAATCTTCACATAAATCAATATATCACTAACACATGTTTAAGACATCATTCTTTTTTTTACTCCCAACTTCTAGAAGTACTTCTTTCTTTCATCATTATATTTACATTTCCCAATTCACTCCTTCAATTATTTTGCCATCATAACTTCTATCACATCGAGTATTAAATAATTTTTTCAATCTCATTTTACAAATTAATTAAAATATCAACATTTACCAATACAAGTTCCATTATCTATAAAATAATTTCATGGAATTTAAATTATTTTTTAATCATAAATTTATTTAAAAAATGTCATCGTAAAAAGTGACAAGTGTACAAAATAGGATACGTAAAAAATAATTTTCATTGTAACCATTCTCAATGATTTTCATGCCGTTTTGATAAATAATACATACATATTACAAAATAGTTCATAATAAAAGTAATTTTCGACGTAATGATTAAATTTTTTTTTGTCATACTTATTTTTGTCATAACCATTTTCAATGATTTTCGTTGATTTTTTGATAAATGATAAAAAAAATTACAATATTTTAATAATTTAAACATTACAATATAATATTTAAATATTATTATTCAAATTGTATTAATATTTTTATAATATTATAATATTTTTCAAAAATAAATAAATAAAAGTAAGGTCAGAGGAAATCTTAGTGGTTCTTGGAGGAAATTCCGATAATACAAAGAAAAAATAATATTTTACTGTAAAATCTAATTTCGATAAAATAACTTTAATATTTTCACGAGTCTTGCTAAAATAACTTCTTGTCGAAGTGAAAAACTCATTCACTCCTCTCGATTATCGTGCACGGTTATTCTTTTACACCTTCTCCCAAGAATAATTTTTTCCACTCCAGAAGAAGCAATGGAGTGGAAAAAAGAACGCTACCTAAGTTTAATTCCTTGCATACACCTCACTAGAAGGCAACAATGGATGACAAATATAAGTATTAATGTTCTATAGTGCTTAGGAGTTAGTGACCCATTCTATTAAAACATATATTATCACTTGTTGTTGAATATACATTGTTAAACGCTAATCAAATGAGATAGTTGACAAATATAAAACTAGACTTGTAGAGACTTTCCCCAATTGCCAAGCTGTACTTCATTAGAGTTATTCTATTCATTGTCATGAATTATATGTGGGAGTTATGTTAGTTGAATGTCAAGAATACCTTCTTATATTTTGGTTCGCCTGATTTGGTCCATATACTATTAGACTCATCTTTATTCTTTAAGAAAAATAGAGGATGAGGTGTGTAGTCAATATTTATTTTTGCATTAGATTTATTAGAATCTGTTAAGTGGAATATTCATTTTTTATTCCTTTTTGCTTGCTATTATTGTCAACATTATTTAATTCATTAATAAATTTTGATCTTTTTTGTTTACAGATTATGTGTTGACATTGAAGATTGCTGATCAGTCATATCAAAAACCCGGACTTTCAGTAAACTTTTTTTCTGTACAAGTGGAAAAATTGCCTGATGTCAGATCTTTTTGTGACATAATTTGTCTTCGTTGTGTTACGGTATTTATATTTTATATCTACAATTTATTTTATTATTAGAATAGAAATAGTAATAGTAAAACTTTGTTTTATTGCGTTTTTATTAAAACTAAACAAATCCCATGACCCAAGTAGAGCCTGGGACTTTATTTCAAACTTTACCCATTTGTTTTGGAATTGTTTACAGTACGAAGTTATATACACTAAATTTAAGTAATATATCTCATTGGATAAGCAATATAGAATCCAATTTGTTTGGATAAGTTTAGTAAGATTAAGGAATTTGAGATTGGTTTTCATTTACTTACGCCCATGTAGTATCTCTTTATGATGTTTGAGATTCAAGATGATGATTATCAATTATTTGCTGGAAAATGTACCAAGATGTTTTGTAGATTCAAAATGTCATGCTATGCTTACATAGAAAAAATATTGATATTAATAAGCATCATTAGTGATCTTGATTTGTTCATATTATGACTTGTGCAAATCCTACCACATAGAATGAAAATTTGGTGAATGGATAATCTATAAACATCATTAGTGATCTTGTATTCAATTTGTATAAATGGATAATCTATTACATTCTTTAATTACATTTTATGATTAATTATGAATGAATATATACCATGTGTGTGTTAATACTCATTCCCATATTTAGGCATCATGGTACACGTGTACATGCACTTGCTTACTATATTGTTTCCTTAGGAATTTCTTTGGTGTCGATTTTTCTGATATGTTGAATGTCGTGAAAGAATTCTGGAAAGGGAATATATTTTGTGATGCTATTAAAAAACACACACACATGCTAGATTGGCTTGCTAGTTTGCTTCTTTAAGAAATTCTTTGATCTGGGTTTTCCTGACATTCTGGATTTTGTGGAAGAATTCTGGAATAGTAATATATGTTGTGATGCTAACTCTGATTTAGCTTTCCTATGGTTTTGAAGTAAGGTCTACTTTTGCTATGTAGAGCAAAAGGTGTTTCTGATAAAAAATGAACTTATACTACTTTTATTGTTTCTTTGTCCAAAAATGTTTTGGTGGACAGTTGAAAGTTAGTTTCTTACACAACTCATAACTTATTAGAAGTTGTAAAATGATTGAATTCCATATAAATACAAGTTTTTGATTCAAGTTGTAAAATGATTCAATTTCAGTCAAATTTGGATAAAATTATTTTCATGTTTTTGGCTAAGCAGAAATGTGGTCTATTAGGTTCAAGAATAAAACTAACCAAGAAATACTATGTTATTAGGTTCTTCCAACATTTCATTATGCTTTCATTTTGGCATTACTATATTCTTCAATGTCTTTCCACCATTAATATAAAGCATTTAAGCCCATTAGCTGGATGATGCTTTATTGCATATGGGGGTCATTTACCATATCTTGAAACGTTTGATGTTTGTGTTTATGGCATGCTTGGCTTTACCAAGAACTATAGTATCCAATGACATATTGATATTTTTGCAGATGAAGGTTCATAATGGAAAAATATACATTTCCTTCAATAAGAGATCATCTTCATTTGCTCTTTTTCATTGGAAGGCTTGTGCAAATTTTGTTCCATACCAAATTTCTGCTGAATTTCATGGCTTACAACAGGATGAGGGGTTCATTGAGAAACTTAGATCGTGGCTTCTCAATCATCATTTGGATGCAGGTTCCTATCGCTGTCTATCTATCTATCTATATACATATATATCCTTTTGGTCTTAGTTTTACAAAGAAATGGTTCTGTTATACTATGCAACTAGTATATTTTCCTTGAAAGAAAGGTAGGATGAATCTCTTAAAACTTAAATAAGATACATCTAGAAATAAATTCCAGAATACTCAAACAAGAAATTAAATAGACTACATGAGGAAATATAGAGATTTGAGTCAAATAAAGTGTATTAAGAATGATGATGGTAGAGTTTTAGTGGAAGAAAGTAAAATAAAAAATATGATGTAGGTATTTTAGTAAATATGATTGTTGACAAAGCTCACATTCCACAAATAGTGGAAGAAATGTCTACTATGTTATAGGCTTAGTTTTCATCAATTGAATTATCGATGTGAGACTATTGTCTAACACTCCCTACACATACACAACACATGTCTTATTTTGGTAAGAGGTGCGGCCCACAACCTAATGCTTTAATACCATGTTGACAGAAACCATATTTTACAAAATGTAGCTGAAGAATGGAAGGGATGTTTACTATTTTATAAGTCTAATCTTCATTGGTTAGACTACTGATATGAGACTATCGTCCAACAATGATGATAGTAGAGTTTTAGTAGAAACTTTTAGGTTTTTTAGTCAAACTCTTACAATGATGATAGTAGTGATTTGAGTCAAATAAAGTGTTTTTTAGACTACTTGAATAGTAGTAGAAAGGCTAGAAATTACTTTTATTTTAGAAGAGTTATTAGTTTGAAGGTAAAAGATGCTATTGAATCAAATGATATTCCCATTGAAAGATGGAAATGCATGCGTAAAGTAGTGAACAAGTGGTTAACTAAAATTTTTAATATAATTTTAGAGATACAAAATGCTAGATAAATAAAGAAAAGCTCTTTAATACCTATGTTTAAGAATAATAGGGACACAAAATTGTAATAATTATCATGATATTAAGTTAAGAAGATGTATTAATATTAATATATTAATAAAATACATGTCCAGAAAGTTTTTGATAGAGTACCTACAAAGAGTACTTACAAGATGTATTAATATTAATATATTATAAAGCACATTATAGTAAGAGTAATTACTAGTGTTAAAATTATGGGCCCTTTTTTGCATGATGGAAAATCAGGAAAGGAAAGTTACAAAAATTAGGAAACAAAAAGTCAAGAAGAAAAGGATTGTTTGTGCATGCCACAAAAAGTTGAGAAAAGCAAAAATTTAAAATAAAAATGAATCATAAATTTCATTTTTAAACTAAAATAGTACATATTAATATTGATAAAATTGAATGTTAACATCAAATACAAATAGTCAATATTAATAAAATATTATTATTAATATTAATAAATTTCTATAAAATGCATTAATAAAATTCATGTGCATCAATCAGTGTATCATCCCATAGGTAATCTAAGTGGTTGTGGTTGAAAAAGAGTAATAGAGTATATACAACACATGAAGAGCAACATATCAGATGCAAGGTTGTGGGTTGTGTGGTGGATTGGCCAAGAAATCGGAAAGACTGGAATGTGTCATCTGATGAGGAGATCATGACTTGTCTTGAATCTCGTTTGGCCTTAATAGCAATGCATTGTTCTTTGTGTCTAGGTTGTGTGGTGGACCAATTGGCTGGCTTTCTTCTTAAGCAATTCATGCATTTCTCTTTGCTTTTTCTCCTTTCTCTTTGTGTCTAGGTTTCCCATTGAAACCCATGCCTTTCATTTGTTGGCTTTTATTTTTTCAATCTACCTATGGCTTGTGTAGGCCTCTTTTTTTCTCTCATAATTTAATTTTGTTCTCTCTGTTGCTAAAATACATGTAAACCCTAAACCCTAATTAAAATGCACCAAAAAATCATATGAGTAGTATCACATGAGTTTTGAGAGGTTGAAGGTGCTCTAGATCTGATTAGGATCTAGTTTATCAAAAACGTTTGGAAGTAAAATGCCTAGCCTTGTTGGAGTGTTTTTGTGGGCACCTTAATAAGTATGTTGAAAACACCACATATTAAAGTCCACACTTAATTTACGTAATATTGAATTGATTTGTCAAGCCTTGCAAATGTAGTGGAAACCTTTTGTCTATTTCATATCAATCATTGATGTAATTGAAGCATGACTTTGAACTTTCCTCTATACTCATGTTGATAAAGAGATCTTGTGGATTGGGTTTTTGCTCTAGTCCATATTAAAGAGTATATTGTAAATAATTTTCAAAAATTTGATTTTATTTAGGTATCTCATTTTGCAAATTTGTTTTCCTTTAATGTAGATGACTACACATTAAAGCTATGTGAGATACAAACTGATAAGGTCTTAGACTTGGTGTGCAAGGTAAAACAACTTTGTTGACCCTTTTAGTAAAGATTGTAAATAGATATTTGAAATCTACAATTCAATTCAACTTTTAATGAAATTAACATGAAATTGTTCAAATCCAAAATCTAATGGATTTTAATTGGATTCAAAATTCATATACCAAAAACATTCAAAATAAGTTTGGACATGTATTATATCCGTTGATTAAAGTTTGATTCAAATTTGTTTACTTATCTAATAAGATATTCAACTTATATAAAGTTTGATTTAAATTTATTATTCTGTCATTATAATTTATTTATAATTGAAAATAAAATAATCACATTCAAATTCACATGTCTTGATTTAGATATTTGGAGCAAGCTTTTTATAGATAAAATATAGTCTAATAATGTAAAAGAGTCATTTAAATTCAGATTTTCATATTCGGATTTTTGGAGTCAGATATTCAGATGGAATATTTCTAGGATTTGGATATTATCTGAATTTGGACATTCAAATTGAATTTTTACAAGTTCAAATATTTTTTGAATTTGAAACTTTGGATAAATATGTTGGATATGGGTTTGGATATTTGAATAATTACTTGAATAACAATTACATTGATTCGGATTATTTGGATATTAAATTGATATGGATTCAGATTAGGTCTATCACATTAAAATTTGTTCCATTTATTACCCTTACTTTTAGTTGATTTATAATGTTGTCATTAATTTTTTCTTATTCTACTGTTTTCATAAATTGCAAAGGCTAATCATATTTATGATAATAAATATTAAGAAGATAATCCATATTTTTTCATGAAGGTTCTTCATGTTTGTCAAACTTCAAAGCATGAGTGGGTAATATTTGCATGGGATGGAACAGATACTCCTTCTGTTTCTCTTCAAACAGAGTACGAATTTGTCTTTTATATATTTATAATTTTTTATAATACTTTTCATGGAATGAACTTTGTGTTAACCAAGGATAATTTTTTATCCTTCTGTTTGTTGTACATGGTAATACATACCATTTGTTTGTTCATTTGTTACTTCAATTCTGTGTGTAATTCTAGGGCCACCTCCATTTGATGTTTATCATATTATTCTTCTTGACTTCTGTAATGAATTTCTTACCTAATCATTTACATATTTCATGATTCAAAAATTCACAGTTTACTTGCTGAAGTAGAAAATCCGTGCCCCTTGCATGTAGAGGAATTTTCACTATCAAGGAACATAATTCAAGCATTTCCATGTGTCGGAACAGTATTAAGGGTATTTTCCAAGAAATTCTTTGATGTGGTGAATCAGTTACAAGATGGTGATCAATGGGTCAGATTTCGTAATGTAGTTTGTAGCTTGCATTGTGGAATTTGGAAGGGTATGTTGCATGATAATTCTTCAAAAATTTGTGTTCTATCACATCAAGATAATTTTGTATTGTTACGCCAAAGGTATACTCTTTTCTTTTGGAAATTCTATAGATAGAAGATTGTTTTGGGAGCTTTAATTTTGCTGATGCAGATCCTATATTGAAAGAATTTCATCTGAAAGAAAACTTGAGCATCTATGCTTATATTCACAGCCATCAAATGTTACAGGTTATTAATCCAATAAAAATATCAAGAATGAATCTGTTTTTATTTTTCCAGCCTTTCTTTTTTATTGTGATTTTCAAATTTGCATGTTTTGTGGTATATAGATTTTTAATTTGACAAGATTGATTCAGTCATTGCTTGAAGATTACAGTACAAGTCATTAATGCAAGTGCCTGTATGATGCCTAGGCACCTACGCATGATAATCCAATAGCTATTTATCATCTTAGATTCTATGGCTTAAGTGGATCTTGGTTAGATCTAGTTATGGATTGAGCAAAGATCCATGTAATGGTTAGGGTTTAGAAGGTTTTTTCCTTGAAAACCTTGGAGTACAATAGGAAGAGCTACTTCTGTTGAAGTAGCTGCTGTGGCCAACATCCACTACCTTCAAGGTCTTTGGTGACCCTAGCACACCATGCTAATTACTCCAGCTGGTCACTCCACTTTCAATAGCCTTGGCAACATGATACAACAACTTTGGCATACTTAAGCCATCTGGTAGCCTCTTTTAAAGTAGAATTATGGAGACTTAATAGTCCAAAGGATTTAGTTTGAGTAGGTCAACACAATTTAATATATGAAATGTAGGTTCAAGGAAAATAAGAATAATGATGAATGCATTATACTTAAATAGTCATGAGATCCATAAAAGTAAGACTTTTAAATATTTGGGATTTATAATACATAGTAATGATAAAATTACAAAGGATGTTATTTAGAGGAGTAAAAGTTGAATAGATGAGTTGGAGAAATGCTTTTAAAGTGAATTAAATCCCCATTTTCCTATATTTCCATATGATATTAAAGCTTTCCACCAACTACCACCTACCATAGCCTACCACCATTTTTATCACCATTAACCACCTCCAACTCCACAATAGTCATTGTCTAGCACTTCCAACCTTTAACCACCATCTTTAGGGACTCGAACCCCTCTCTGATTGTTGGCATAGTCCCATGAGCCAAATCCAAGCATTGCCAGTTAAAGGAAGGTCAGCCTTCTATGTTGGCTAGGTCTTTTGACTCTTCCAGTAGTCTTTAAAGGGTTTTTTCCCTCTTCTACCACTAGCTAGCCTAGTTGATGGCCTATTAATCCTGCACAACACATGATATGTCTCGTTTTTAGTCATTTCTAAGTGTGTATCATACTATTCACTTGTTTTATTGTCTTTGAACTACCTAAATCTCTATCAATAATGGTGCTTTTTGCATCAAATCTATAAGGGACTGATTTTTTGAGGAAGAATCTCATTAGCACATCAAAAAACTCAATAGTAAGAATCATTTGCTCCAAGATCACTGTTTTAAGAAGTTTTTTTTTGCACATTCCAAATTGAAACATTTAACTCACCCTCCTTCTAAAATGAAGAATGCAACATATGAGGATTAGTGTGTTGTAGACGTAGCTATCATATCTTAATGACGAATAGCAAAGATTTGAAATACATTGGGGATCACACATGGACGTGAGAAGAATATCAATCAGAGTGTTTGAAGTCTATGGGTAGCTCGTTATAGATAATCAAGGGGAGCAAGTGGTTCAGAAGCATTTCACAACTTTTCATGTTTTCATTGATGACCTCAAGGTCCACCACCCATTGACTACAAACATATTTTTTCAAATTCACAAACAAATCCTTGGAGGTGGCATTGCACTTGATCTTTAGGCTGTCTTCTCATAGGTGTTAATGATCTCCATCGATGGATCTACCCCTATCATCAATTAATTTACTATGATTTCCATATATGGCCAAAGCTACAATGGTGGTAAAGGTGGAGGTAGATGATGTATAGATAGTCATGGTGATAACCATGTGGGCATTACTAGAAGACAAATCATAAGTGAGATAGATGTTGGGAGAACTACAGCAAGTCAAGCTAGGCAAAGATGTCTTTAGAGATTTAGAGATCCTTGGTTGTTAGCATGTCCATTGAGCCAAGGTCCACCTTAGCGTCAATAGTGACCTTATCTCTAGTAGGGTATGTTGAATTTTTCCAATTTTGAAAATGCCAAAACTTAAGCATTACAACCCATGCTACTATCACCTTTGGTATCGCTACCTTATTAGCTTATAGAGTGAAATACATATTAGGTACATGGCTATGGCTTGGTGTAATAAAATGCAAAATATGGTATTCAAATCTAGTGCTAAAGTGGAATACATGGCTATGGCCTAAACATCTTGTGAAATGATGTGCATAAGCTTCTTTCTAATGGAGTTTGAGATTAGACACTTTATGAGTGTGTATTATAATAACTAGGTAGTCATATTCATTGCAAATAGCCTTGACTTCCTTTAAGAGGATGAAACACATCAAAGTTGACTATCATTATGTCTATAATATGGTGATGCATAGAGCTTCACCCTATACTCCATCCTCAATGAAACTAATAGATATGTTCACCAATGACTTTGTTATCAAGGTCTTTAGCATACCTTGCTCCAAGCTAGGCATGATTGGTGTATATACTCTATTTTGAGGAAGAGTATCATTTAGAGTCTATTATATTGTTATTATTGGGCTTATGTTTTGTGGAGTGGTCTAATTACATTATTATATCTAACTCTACTTGTATCTCTTACTTTCTCTCATTAGAGAATGAAAGGAAAAATCCCCATTTACCTCTTTCCACAATTTATACATTAGGAGCCTATCTGTACCACTTGAAAAATCAAGAAAGTCAAAAATGAAAATCAGGAAAAAAATTTGATTTGATTGTTGTTTGTGTATATCAAGGAAAATTTAATTTTTTATTTTTAAATTTTTCATTTTCTGTCCATTTGGCCATCATTGTTGGTGGTGGCAACGAAAGGGAAGCAGTGGAGATAGGAGAAGGAAAGGATTTCAAAGATCATCAAGGAGTTGGGTCAATGGCAGAGGAAGACATTTTTGGGGAGGGGTGGAGGTAGGGGGAGAGTAGTTGATCATGGAGGGGGTGAGGTCGGCAAGAAGATTTTCTAAGATGTCAAAGGGAGTGAGGTCGGAAAATCAAGAAAATAGGGCCTTTTATATATTTTTGTATTTAGGAAGTTTTCAAAAATTTCTTGGATGGCACAAACAGGAGAAAATCAAAAAACAATTTCCAATTTTTCATTTTTCTGATTTTCTTGGCGGCACAAACCCCCCTTAAAGATCTTCCATTTACATTCCATCAAGAAAAAACTTAAAACTTACAGTTCTATAACTTCCATCCATTGCTTGTCTTTGGGTGTGGCTATTCCCATTAGTGAGGTCTCATGGTCATTTGTTCAATGTTGGTAATATGGAATGCTGTTGGTTTGGAAAACATGCTTTTTTTATGGTGAGGAAAGTGTTATTTTCTATATTCTGAGAAAAGGAATGCAAATATATAAGGCTTGGTAAGTCATAGCGTTATTATACATTTGTAATAAATGTTAGCTTCTCTAATACTTCTTGTCAAACTAGAGCATAGATATTCATCATATTTAACTTGTTACAAAATTTTCAAATACCCTTACACTTAAGCCTTTGGTAAAAATGTCAGTGCACGATCCTAATGATGGAGTGTATGGTGTGGAAATAATTTTTTTCATCATCATATTCTGGATGTAGTAACAATTTAACTTGATATGTTTTGTTCTCTTATGAAAAGTGAGCTTGTTAGCAATAAATATTGTCATTTGATTGTCATAATGCATTTCCATGAGAGTCCTTGTAGTACCTCCATTTCATTTAGGAGGGACTTCACCTATACCATCTCACATGCAATTTAATCCATGAATTAATATGCCACATCCCTAGATTTTGTCCAACATATGTGCATTAGTCAAATGTAGATTTCATATCCCCTTGATCTCCAACATATCCAAAATTCGAAAAGACCTCGACATTTGGATGATCATGTTCTGTATAGATTGGACCTTTTTTGAGTGCTCCTTTAATATAAGCCAACACACAAGTAACTCCTTCCCAATGAACTTTTCTTGGTTATTGCATGAAATGTGAGAAGTTTTACTACATGACTGTCAAATATATTAATTTACAAATTAACCTCTTATACCTGCTTGGATCGTTTAGAAGATCCAATGTAGTGTCCTAAAAAGAACTTTGTCTATCAGTGTACTTTCTTTTTGGCAACCTATAAGCGTGGTTTCCTACAATGGATCTATAGTATATTTTCTTTGTGGAAGTGACATTTTGCCTTTAGAATATGTAAATTCTATCCCAAAGAAATAATGAGACTTTCCCATATCTTTGGTTAACAAAGTACTTTTTAAGGTATTTTTTGTTTTTACTGTGCTTGTTGACTCATTTTTTAGCAAAGAGCAGTAATCATCCACTTTGAAACAACATTGAGGTTTGCCACACACATAAAGGTAGGAATGTCATAGACCAAACAAGATAGATTAGAGAGGTGAAGGAAAATTGGTGATCAAAGGCGGAGTCACTAGCAGTAGTGGAGCCAACAGTAGCCTAAGGCAAAAGACGTTCATAAAGGGCTTGGAAGGGAAAGAGTTTGTGAAAAAAGAAGACTAGGGTGGCAAGCTTAGTGAGCAGTGGAGGAGGGAAGGAGAGTAGAAAGAAGAGGACAATTGGAGAGAGGAGTGGAATGTGGGAGTTGGTGGTTGGGTTTTGCCTAGGGTTTTACTAAGGCTCTGATACTATGTGGAGGGAAAAGAGTACAAACATATATAAAGATCTTGGTAAGTCATAGCCTCACATTGTAATATATGCTAGCTATTCTAATAGTTTCACTAAAGATGTTTTTTAATTTTTCAATACTTAAATCAGATATAATGTGATCTCTAGAGAAAAAATAAAACATTCAATACTTAATCCCACTACATAGAGTCGACCACATGAATTCTTTCTTTCCATCTATTTCTATTCATCACTAAATCATCCATTAAATTATGCGGTTTTACTTTTTATTCACTAAATTTTGAATTTTGAGGTGCTGAAATAAAAACCTGCTGAATTCTAAGTTCTTTAAATAAAGCTTTATCTTTTGTTTAATTTATATGAAAATTTCACCATGTATTTATAGAATCTAATAACAAATGTTGTAGAGTTACTTTTTCTGTAATGTATTTATTTATAAAAAGAAAGTGTCTTCAACCATATTAAATGTAGGCTTCTACAGGAAATTGTAACTCTTTCATTATTGGATGTAAATTGTACATATATCTCATTGCTGAGTAGGTTCTCTTTTTTTCATCTCAGTGACTGATTATGAGGATGTGACAAATATAACTTTGATGGAGTCCCTTTCCCATACCAAGGTTTTTCTCTTTTCTTTTTCTTTTTCTTTTTTTTTCATCATTATTGGCCAATAAATAATAGCAAATCAGTTAAGTTTTGTGAAATCCTTGGTTTTTTTGTTGTGTTTGCATCTGTTATTAATCATTTGTGAATGGTTTCTTATTAGTTTGAAGGATTTGACATCTGGAAGAACATTCAATGAAGCATTTTTAGTGTAACATTCAACCTTGGAAACCTAAAATATTAGGCAAACCAAATATATGTGTGAGAAAGGCCACAAGGTTGTCAAACAACAGTATCTCTCCATGTAAAATAAACATTATGCAGTTCTTTTTTAGTCCTAAGAATATTTCAAAATAATCTGGTAAAGATTGTACAAGATTATATATCATGTTTCTCAGAGAACTTTAGTATACAACATTGGCATCACAACTCCTACATGGATGGGAACATGCTTGTCATGATACGTTGGGTGATGAGCTAGGTTGGTTAAAGTAATGGCATTGTAATGCCTTGTATTTCCATGTGATTATGCTTTGTAAGAAAATATAACATTTGTAAATATATGTATTAAGGGAGTCACCCTCAAGTTGGCAGCCTCCACAAGAACTCAAACAACAAGAACAAGACAAAACCTAACCCTAACTCTAACATTTCATTTAAATACTCATTTCTACTTGATTGACTCTAAATATAAACTAAGTCGGCCCAAGTTGTGGTCTAATACCCATAAGAATGTTACATATAAGCACTCATAACTTCATTGATCCAAAACTCTTGATTGTGCAACAAAGAAAAGGAGTGAAAAGGCATTATACGTGACTATGTATGAGGCCAAAGATTGAAGCTAACAAGGGTGATAAGATTGAGTTTTATGACTTGATACTAGGACTACAATGGTGAGAACTAAATATGCTCCAATGAGATTTGGATTAGAAGGTAATGACATTCCAATTTCAAGTCTAAGAGATGACTTGGAAGGAGATCAACCACCCAATATTTAAAGAAATTTCTCAAGGCCACTTAAATAGGGAGCAAAAGATGGTTCATGATTTTGTGGTTATTTATGCAATTTAGGATGAAGAAAAGAGACAAGATACACCATCTTTACCGGGGGACGTCGCATTTTTATTACAATTCTTTGAACAATAATATATAAGGATACCACCACCTAGGCTCAAGGATCTAGATCCTAAATATTAGGGTTTATGTTATGTCGTATTGTAGGTTTAGTTCCACATTGGTTAAGTGTTATGTGTTATTTCTATGTAAATATGCAACCTCTATTTAAAGAAGTCTTATGTTTATGAATAAAGCATCAATCTTCCTCTTTCTTTTGTTCTTAATAAGATTATACCTAAAGATGAAAGCCAACCCATTTCTATTTTTCCTTATTATTATCCTTACTTTTGGAAAAGTGAGTTGGAATGCCAAGTGAAGGCATTCTTCAAGTTAGAAAAGTAGAAATTAGTAGAAGATGAGTTGTGTTGTATTGTTACTAATAAAAATTATACTTCTTTACATCGAAGTTACAAGACTCATGACAAACACCACTAACCAATGTAGGACTAAACTCACTTACAATAAAAATCCTAATACGTTTAACACTCCTCAAGTTGGAGCATCCAACTTGCAATATACATAATAAGATAAATAAAAGAGACATGATAAACATAAATTTAAGTAGTAACAATAATGTGCAAGTAAAATACCTGAAGACTTACAAATATGCTTCTACAAATATAAATTTTATCAAACTTCTAATAAAAAAGATTTGATGTAGATTGTTAATAAGAGGTGTTCTATAAATCCTAAAATAATGTGGATTTTAAATATAAAGTATTACACAAACTTAAAAGTAGTATGAATTTTTAAATTGAGGTATCTATAAACCCCAAGAGAATTTCAATGATTTTCGGCCTATTAGTTTGTGTAATACTAATTACAAATGTGTGACAAAAATCATTGCTAAGAGATTAGCTGCTATTCTTCCAAATCTCATTTCCAAGACTCAAAGTGCTTTTGTTAAAGACCGCAGCATTTTCGACAATATTGCCATTACTCAGGAAATGATGCATCATAGGGCACTAGGGAGGTAATGTTATTGTCAATCTTGATATGCAAAAAGCCTTTGATAGGATTGAATGGCCTGTCATTTATTCTACATTAAGCAAGTTTGGTTTTAGCAATCATTTCATTACTCTCACTAAAGTCTGCTTAGAAAATAACCCCACTTCAGTTTTAGTTTATGGTGCATCTACCACTTTTTTTCATCCTTAAAGAGGTTTGCGTCAGGGTGACCCTTTATCTCTGGCTCTTTTTATATTTGTCAAAGCATGTTCAAACTTCAGCAATCTCCGAACTTCGTTCCTTTCAAGTCAAATAGTGGACATTGGAATTTGTCCCACTTATTATATGCAGATGATGCCCTTCTCTTCATGAATGGAAGAAAAAGCAATGTTGACAGCATTATGGAAAGTTTTCATAACTATCAAATTGCCACAGGTCAAAAAATCAATTTCGACAAAAGTTTTTTCTTGGTGTCTAAAAGATCTGCTCCAAGGAGGATTGACATGCTTTCAGCTTCATTGGGACGCAAACAAGGAAAATGGCCGTTCACTTATCTTGGGTGTCCAATTTTTTTTGGGGAAACCTAAAGTCAGATTTTTTAATCAATTGCTTAACAAACTTAAAGGAAAATTGCCAGGTTGGCAAAACAAGCTTCTGAGTCCTGGTGGGAGATTAATGCTAATCAAGCACATTTTGAGCAGTATACCTATTCATATTTTAAGTGTGATTGCTCTTCCTTTGGGATTATTAGACACCATTAATCAGATGTGTGCTAAATTTTTCTGGACTGGGGACACTCACAAACGTCACATTCATTGGTTAGGCTAGAGTAAGATTGCTCTTCCAATCAATGAAGGAGGTCTTGGCCTATGTGATGCCTCTGATATTATTCAAGCCCTTAGAATGAAACTTATTTGGAGAATGTTGGCTGGCAATAATGTGTGTGCAGATGGCATGATGCCTCTGATATTAACTATATTTATCTAATTAGCTTAACATTTTTAATGGATATAAATTTACAAAATATTTTGATTTCTATTGTTTTTATTGTATTCATTTAAATTTTTTTATAGGTTACGCATAAGTTTAAGTGTATTGTTCGAGTGGTTGCTGCATTTCCTTGGAATGGTGAAGATTTGTGGTCTTCAAAACAAAACCAGTATAGGTTCAGGTTGACTTTAGAAGATCCAACAGCAAGAATCCATTCTTACATTCATGGAGAAGAAGGGGTAAGATACAAATTACATTACATTTATGCCTTGCAAAGCTCTTTCTATCATTAGCTTTACTTGTTTACATAATAACTAAACCATCTTTTTCTCTGATTCATCATTTGATTAGCAAATTCATTTGTTACATGGATGGTGAAAAGATGGAGACATTCATGTGAAAGAAATATGAAGGGTTTTGTATAAGAGACAAACTTCCTTACAAGATCCAAATACACATTATGACTTAAACTTCTCCTCAAGTTGGAGTATATAGATCATGCATTTCTAACTTATTACAGTTTATAAAAGACACATTCAATCCTTCTGTAATGATTTCTACAACTTGTAGTCCTGACTTGATGGAAGGAGTGTTGATTGTCTTTAAAATAACTAACTCATAGATATAGTGGTAATCCACTTCAATATGCTTAGTGAACTCATGAAATGTTAAATTACTAGCAATGAAGATGATAATTTGTTATCACAATACATATTTATGGCTAGTTTATCCTTTACCTGTAACTCAATCCAAAATGACTTAAATCACATATAGCTCATTGGTTATATGTGTCATTAATTGGTAGTTCACTGTAGCACTTGACTTTACACAAATTTGTACTTCTTTATCATGTAACAATGTTCCTACCTACACAAGTATAATAGTTAGATATAGATTTTTTGTTTTCTTTGCCACCTACATAGCTTGAATATAAGTTATCTTTAATATGCAAGTGTCCATGTCTAGAATAGATTAGTCTTTTGTTTAAATTACCTTTAAAAAAGGCAAGAACTCTCATAGCTCTATGCTAATGAATCATTCTAGGCTCATGCATAAATTGAATTAGGAGTCTAATTGCATAGGAAATATTAGGGTGAGTTATAATAAGATAAATTAGTTTTCCAATCAATATCTTAGAAGAGATTGAAAGATATGTCCTAAAAATTGGAGGATTCTGTTCAACAAGTGTCTAATTTTGCACCCTAGTAGCTTAGTTTTCTCTAATAAGTTTAAACATACTTTTTCTGCAAAAAGATCAATTGATCTCTTTTATATGTAAACTCAATTTTCAAAAAATTTAATGGCCCATTTATGCACATCATGGAAAAGTTAGAAAAATTGTATATAAGGTTGTTTGTGCACCTCACAAAAAATAAGAAAAATTTGTATATCAATTTAAAATAAATTTGTAAATATTCTATATTTTAACATTTCAAAAATAATTTCATTTTAACTTCAACAATAGTACATTGATAATGGAAATTGCAAATTAAAATTACAAAATAAGGAAAATTCCATAAAATTCAATTACATTTATTACAAAAGTTTAGAAAGTTCTTCTATTCCAAGAAATAGGTGTGGCATTTTAAAAAAAATAAATTAAATTATTGTTAATGTCCTTAATTAGTATAATCTTCCATTAATCTCCTTCACTTTTGGTTTCTCCTTTTTGGTAGAGGAGAATTAGAGCCACTGAATCACTCTTGGGCAATTGTTCATGCGTGAAGTCAACAGCACCCACTTCTAAGAAAGGAAATAGGGGAGTGCAAGCTAGCAGAACCCATTTTCAAGAGAGGAAACTAGGGAATTGGGTGAGCATCTGAGCAGGTGTCTGTGAGGAAGAGGGATACATGGCGGAGTTGGGAGGATACATGGCAGAGTTGGGAGCATGAGCCCATTGTAAAAGTGATATCGAGAGCACGAACTGAGGGGATTTTTCTGCAAGGGCTGGCAGTTTTTTGCAAGGGGTGAAGTGGGAGAATGTTGAAAATGTTTGTATTTATATTGACGGTAAATCTAGAAATTTTTTCATATTTTCCATCACACACAAAGTATGAAAATCTAGAAATATTTTTTAGATTTTTTGTTTCCAGAATTTGTAAGTACTTTGTTTCTTTAATGCCATTTTAATCACTATCTATTAGTAAAATATCATTTACATATGCAACTAGTATAAAATGTCTTTTAGAACTTTTAATGAAAATGAAGTGATTCATTACACTTTGTTTAAAATAATGTTACATCATAATTGAGTTGAACTTTTCAAACCATGCCTACAAACTCTATTTAAATCCATAGACAATATTTTTAAGTAGACAATGCTCTCCCTCTAAGTAACATAACTTAGGTTGTTCTTCAAGATCACCATATAAAAAAGGTATTGTAAACATCCAATTGGTAAAGAGACCAAGAATTATTTACTACAATAGAGAGAATGACATGAATGGTATTAAGACAAGCAATTAGAGAATGTCTTTAGCATAATTCACATCATTAAGTATTTATAAACTTGCAGAGTATGATACAGACTTTGCATCTCTTTACAAAATCATAACTTTGTACTTAATGATAAACACCCATCTACAACAAACAATTAAAGCATCTTCAGGATGAGTTATCAATTTCTACGTGACTTTAGCTTTTAAGGGTTAGCTTTTCATCGTAGTTTTTAGGAATAGATTATGATCATAAGGAAAGGGCAAGCTAGTGAAAAGTAAGACTAAGACAATTGCAAGAAACATAATGAGAAATAAGACACGCAATGATAGAAGTTTTACTTTTAAAGTGGGTAATAGGTACATCTAATGAGAAAGTTTGTGTAGTAGCTATGGTAGTGTACCATTGACATCTGTAATGTCAATGGGCTGTGTCAGCACTTTAGAGCAGGAATTACAAAATGGTCAACATATTGACTTTTGTAACCTAAATAGTGGACCATTTGCGAAAGGCAAAATTGAAACTCGAAAGTTTTAAGAAATTGAGTCTTTGAAAAAGTTAGAAATTGAAGAAGATTAGAAAATGAGAGGACTAGAATTGAAGAAATGAGATTATGAGAATCGAAAAAAGAGAAGATGTTGAGAGTTGGATAAGAAGAGTGGTGAAAATATTGGTTGTATTTATAATGAAAATTTTTAGTTGTTCCTTGTTGACCTTTAGAAGTAGGATGAGCAGAGGAGAAGTCCCCTCCTCTTAGACAACTCTGTTAGCCATAGAGGAGGCCCAATTATCCCTTAATGAGACATTTTGCATGTCCATTAAGGCCCACATTTATCCTTCTACTTTGTCAAGTCACACCTCTGATGAGTCATTAGGGACATGGTTGTCCCTTTAATAGGATCCTTGTTAGGCTACAAGGTCCACTAGGGACTCACCTCCATCCTCCCCTATGTAGCGCAAACGCTACACCCTTGATCTAACCAAATCTCGGGCAGGCCCTAGTATCTTCATCAATAAGAGAGCTCGTCGGTGTGGAGGAGCTGCCATCCCTAGGGAATGTGCGGTGACAATCCTGCATGGTCTTTCTAGTTGTCTCTAATGCAATAAGGGGTAACAAAAAGTTTGTCAAACAAGCCACGCCTGGTGATGCTCTGAAAAGTTGTCAAACGCTACCACCTATTTGTCATTTTTTGCCTACCGGGTGTTTTTCTTAAAAGGTCCTAGCAATTGGCTTCAACTCCCCGGTTGGTCACAAGTAATTCAAGGTAGCACCAGGACATTAGTTAAGGGAACCTACCTTTACTTTGCAAGGATAACATACCAAAGAACACTTGTATATATATCACAACTCCAATAGGAAGAAAAACCCTATAGACACCTAGCAAGAAAAACCCTATATCACAACTCCAAGTAATTCAAGTTTGTTGGAACTTTCATCAACACGGATCATCAAATTCGATGATCCGTGTTAATTTTTTAAGTTTCACATTGCATCATACTAGATAGCTTTGCATGCATCTTTTTATACCTTTCTCCTCACACATGAATCCTTGTGTGGCTTTTAGCTTGTATGAGGAGCATTGTGGTCTAACTCATACATGAAGTCTCATGCAAGCCCTTGATGAGCATCTTCCCACATGCACCTTTTTCTTATTTTTCTTCGTAGTCTACGTATCCAACCCCTAACAAACGTTCATTGTGGCCCGATCCTCTTATCAGAGTTATCGATAGACTACTTTTTGTCTTTTCTTTATTTGCAGTTGTAGAACTTTGAGCATGGATCGTTGCTTAGTTTTAGGCCTTGCTTTCATTTCCTTTTCTTACATGGTAGGTAGTTGCATTGAGACATTGTGTTTGTCTCCTATCACGTAGCTACGGAATCATGCAAGCACCAACTAGCTGCACCTTCATGAGTACCTGTCATAGTGGAAAAACTAACCATGTGTTGGGTTAGCTAAAGGTGTCTAACACTTTCCCTACTAATACTCTAAGTTATTTACTCTCTCTCTGTTCTGTAGACTTTTTCCTTCTTTTTTCCTTGTTTAGCCAAAGATAAGAGATTTCCATCCTTTCGAAGGGTATGCTTCCTTCAACTTTGGTTTTTCTTATTTTCTTTCTACAAAAATAATGTGATGACTCCATTTCTCTCTTTTTTTTCCCACTCTTCCAAAGTCCCCTACTCTATGACCTCAAGAATATCTCCCGTCCTCGAAAAGGAAGGTTACATTCCCCCCTCTGCCACTATTGCTACCTAACCATTGATGCCACTTGCCTGCCCACTTGCCCACCTATCAACCCGCCTAACCATTCCTCAATGCCCACCCCACCTGTTGCTTGACAAGATGATGACCATTCCTTCCACTACTCTACTAGTTTGCTATCGCTTGGTTTGCCTGACTATTGTAGTAATTGAGTAACCACTCTATTGAGGGTTTGACCATTGCAGTAATGGACTAAATGGAGCAATCGCTCACCACTACAACCCCATTCTTCCATTTGGACCTTCTGTCCTTCCTTTCCTCCTCCTTCCCTTTTAATTGATGCCTAACAACCCTTCCCTTCTTCCCGTCTCCTTCCTCTTCCCTTTGTCCCCTCTCTTTCCCCTCTCTGTCCCCTTCCCTTTTTGTTTAAACCCTGAACCCTTCTTTTTCCCTGATCCCCTTTGGGCCTTGGCATTCCTTTTTCTTCCTCTTTCCTTTTTCCTTGCCTAAAGCTTTGAATGGCCGATCAGTTGATCCCTGTTGCCTGTCACCTCCATGTTGAAGTTGCCAATTGCTTGCACGTCATGACATCATCGAAGTCACTAGCTTGCCACTCGCTAACCTCACACCCTACCCTTGCCCCATGTTGGTTTTTCCTATGAATTGTGTTGGCACAAAATGTGAGATACAACTAAATCGTGTTGTGTCGACCCACGTGCCATAACTATGTCGTGTCGGCATGACAAAAAACTCAGCCTAGGCACGGTCCGCAAAATCGTGTCATGTCATGTTGATCAACGACATGGTCAAATCATGTCAGGTTGTACCGACACAAATGGGCATGACCCATTTGACATGTCTAATTGACATTGATAAACCTACAATGGACTTGACTACTTTGGGAATGCAACTAGTGATTGCTCTTTTCTTATAAGTTAAAGGGTTGGCTCAATATAAAGAGGTTATGGTATAGGATTAGGGTTAGAAGCAATGTTAGACTTGCCAAAATAAGGAGTATACGTCAAAAAATTTACATTAGCCAAAACAAAGTAGTAGTATGTTAGAGGGTGATAAAACTAATATTTTTTTTAAGTATGAAAATAACAAATAAAGACACATTTGAGAGACTAAGGATCAAATTTGTCAAGACCCAAAAGAAGGTCTTTGACAAGCATAACACAACTAAAAATCCTAAAAAGAATAGAAAACAATTCTCGTTAAGGTCACAAGTGACCAAAAAGGGATTTCTTCCCCCTAATGGGGAAGATAACATAGAATTGATGAGGTTGGAAGTAATAAGTATAGGATTAAACTATAAATATTTGGGTATATGCATCTCGATTATAAGGGTGTAGGTGACATCAAGATGTTTTCACTTAGCAATGTTATTTTGTTGAAATATATGAGCACAAGTGGTTTGGTAAATAATACTACAATTTTCACAAAAAATGTTAACATTTTGTTGAATAAACTCCAAAACTAGTACGAAAATTTTTATAGCACTTGTAAATTGATTTATTATTTCATTAAAAAATGTTTAGCTTATATCAAAGATATGTTAAAGATTTTTTTACAAATATACCTAAAAAACTCTAAAAACTAGTCAATAAGGATTATATAGTAACAAAAATTAGAAATAGACAAAACATAGGTTGGTCCCCAAACATTAAAATGAACCAACTCTAACAAACTTTCACTAAAAGGCAATTCATGATTCTTATAGATAACACCAAATTACTAATCCAAATGACATGACTCATGTTAAGAATAAGAATAATAGGAAGATTAAATTATCATTAATAGAGATGAAACCTCTTTATATAGAAGTTATACAAACATAACAAAAAACACTTAATCAATGTGAAACAAAACCTTAACACATACTTAAAACTTAGAAACTCAAAACAAGTTTTTTTCGTCAGTAGCATGTACCTCTCCCTTTTTTTTTCTTTCTTCTTTGTCCGTCCATTTGTCTTCCCATTGTAACCCATTGGGTGCAGATGGTGGCGACAAGAGGATGACATTTAGGGGAGAGTTGCATGAGAGATAGCTACCTGTGAAAAGGCAAAGAAGGTTGCTTGTAAAGGGTGGAACAGGAGTCACCTTCAAGAGTCAAAATAAAGGAGCAATTGCTTGTATGAGTTGATGTGGAGGAGGAGTTGCCCGTGGGAGTTGCAACGAATGAGCAGATGCCTATGCAAACTAGCTCAGTGGAAGAGGATTGTCACTTGTATGGAGACAAGCAAAGAGGAGAGTTGGCTCTCTATGTGCAGGCAGAAGAGTTTCCTGTCAATAGGCAAAGTAGTTGCTCAAACGACAAGTAGAAGAGTCATTAATCAAATTAATTACTATTTTTCATAATTTTATAGTTTGATTCATTAATCTAATACTACGATAATTATTATAATTCTATAAATTCCCATTATTCTTAAATATAGGTATTAAAGAGATCTTTCTCTATTCATTTAGCATCATTTGTCTTTAAAATTGTATTAAAAATCTTAGTTAACCACTTAATCCCTACTCACCCATGTACTTTCATCCTTCAATAGGAATATTATTTGATGCAATAATTTTCTTACATTTCATTTTCTTAAAAGCTTTTCTTATTCCTAAACTATTAATTCTTTTAAAATAACTATAATTTCTATCCTTTGCACAACTACTAAAATTTTTCGTAAGTGTTTCCTATTGTAGATTCATCAAAAAAAGTACTAAAATACTGATACTATCTTCTATTTCATTTTTCTACTAAAACTCTATTATCTTCATCCTTAATACATTTGGTCAAATCTTTAGATTTTCTTTCTCTGAACTTGGGTGTTTGTGTGTAGAGAGAGAGAATCTGTTATCAATACATCAATGATACTTTGCCAATACATTATGTTTTTTGTGTATACCAATGGAATAAGCAACTGCTTATCAATATTGACATCATTTCAGGAGATATTTTGTTACAGATTGGATATTGTATCAAAATCTGACAACTTTAATGTTTTGAAAAGCTGTTTCAACCAATGAAACAATGCAAAATGCACTTCATCCCATCTCTCTCTATATCAACCTTCAAGTCCCATCTGTTCTCCACTCTATCCAAAGTTTTCTCGAGTGTTTCTTCCTGTCAGATCTACTTCAACGTCACTCCAAAACCAATGGAAAAATTGAAGGCTCTCCAACATCAAAAATTGTTGGGAAGGTTAGATACGTTTTTTTGTTGACCCCTAGACACTCTACTTGGAAATAAATGATTTTGTATATATTTTTCTACATTTTTGTTTAGTTCTATGGTCATCTTCGTGTATACAGACCTTACAATTGATTATATGTGATATTTGTATATGTATACTTGTTTTGATATTAAATTCAATTGATTTTAAATGTCTTTTATGTTTTGTTTTATTTTATCTTGGAGTTTTATGTCAAAATTTGAGGTCTATCCTTCCAAATTTGATATTTCTATAACTTGATACTGTCTTTACTAAAATTTCTACTGATAATACATCTTGTATATGGCTAATACCTGATATAATACCGATATTGGATACCTTGGTACATAAACCTTGGTACCTTGGATCCTATTCACACATACTTACATTAGTAATGTATTGATGAACCAAGCCATGTTATATTGTCATGTAGCAAAATTGCAATAGCAAATTCAGATTTTTTGTAAGGTGAGGCATTAATTGAAATATAATTTTATTTTATAAAATTAAAAAATACAATGTATAAAAAATATCATTTCAAAATATAAAAATGTTTATATTTATAAGATAAATTTTTCACAATAAATTGAAAATGATATCAAGTTCAAAGAATATCTCATTGAATGTGCACATTTTGAAATTATGTCATGATTCTTTTAGTGTCAACAATTTGGAAAATCACTCAATATAAACAATCAAATAAGCAATGGTAAATTCTTTACTATATTTATTTTACAAGTTATTCTTTATGATTGTCATTGTTACGAAGAGTCTAAATTGTAGTTGCTAGTAGATTCTAATTTCAAATACTAAAGTAGACCAAAAATAAATTTCTACAAGCTTTTGAAATAGTTCATTAGTGTTATTCTATTCCAAGATGTTGCAACCTCACAATTATCAAAACAGTATGTTTTAAGATGTAATTAAGTTTTCCAACATGGATGGTTGAGAAATTATGAAGATAAGTTGGACAAGACTTCAGAATTTGTCTTTGCCCAAAGAAGCAAATCCATAATTTGAAGTATTGTTTTGAAAACGAAACTGATTGTTCAATCACTTTAGATCGATCCTTGATTTTTACAGTTTGGACCATGTGATCACTTGTGATTGAATCATGATTTAATTAAATAAATGACCCATGCAATTACATGTGAAATGAATCATGATTCTAGTAAATAAATGACCCAACTCATTATTAAACCATGGTTGAACCAATTGATCCAAATTGGGTACATGATTCAAAGTACATCACAAAAAATAATTTTTCTTGTGTTTCATTCAAATAATCATTTTACTTATTCAAGTTATAAAACATTTGCTATGCTGAAAATTTCAAGTACAAAATGATGCATATTTATCTTTTCCCATACGTCATCGATTACAGTAGGAAAAGAAGTTATCATAAAATTAATTGACGCTGATCATGGTTGCAATGTACTTACGTAGGTGAAATTCTTTGATGGTTACCCACCTGGTAATAACTTGGCTGTTAAGATGAGAAAGCTGCTTGGTATCAGTGAAACCAGCTCAAATGGTGATACATCAAGAAATCCACCATGGGTTTCAATGTGTTTGAAGTCTTATTATTTAGATAAAAATGATCCATGGGGAAGTAGAAGATATCAGGTCTTTAGTACAAAGTTGATTGGGTAAAAGATGATAAATGTTTTGATTCTGTCATACTCTATGTATAAGATTTGTGTATCATGTGCTCATCTTTTTGTGCCCCCTCATCTCTGTTTTGTATGGTTTTTTGATGTGGCATTTTATTCTCTCAGTGTGTCCTCGAGCTTCACCGCAACTGCATGAATTATGGATGGTAAGAGAATTGTATCAACGTTATGTATTTGCCTTAATTCAAGAATTTTTATGTTTATATAATTTGAGGTCATTGAGATGGTTGCATAGAGTTGAGGACGCTGGTGGTTCTATAATTTGATTAGTTTATTGAGTGATATGGTTTTTTTATCACAACAGCTTTGATGTTGTTAGGAATATTGTTCTTTATATTTTATTATATATTGGGAGTATTGCTTTGCCCGAGAGAATTAGAGATTAGAGAATTATTGAAGTTTTCAGTTTTGGTTTTGAATCATGTACTTCCGGGACTGGTCAGGAGCATTTGCACCCTAATATACTAGCTGATTGCATTCACAATTAAAATATTTTGGTATAAACGAAAAAATGACCTTCAACCCTGTGATTGTACCCTTGCCTTTTCCTATGTTTGAGCAATTTGGTAATGGCTCGTTCCTGCATTTGTTATCGTGGGAGATGTAGTATTTATTCTATTACGTAAACGTACTGTGAGCCATCACTGCCGTACATGATATGGTTGTGTTTCTTTTTTTGATGCTCTTACTTTAAAAAGATGCTAAGATGAACCCGTAACAATGAAAAATATCATCAGGAGGGTGGGACTCAAAGAGAGCGATTGTTGATCCTGTGAAATGATGTATTCAAGTAGTAGGAATGAATGTCGCCAATGACAATACCTCCTTTCGGTTGTTGTCATACGACGGTGTTTGTGATTTCTCGCTACAAAGGTAAGCAAGACAATTATCATATATAAACTACATGGACTGATCAAAATCTACTTGCGTTTTATGTTAGGAGCGTACGTCTTCCTCGTTGTCAACGTGATGAGCTTAGAAATCACGAAGACAAAATAAAAATCTCACCATGGTATGTTTAGTCATCTGACAATTCACCGTATGTGTACGTACAATCATCACTTATCGGTATTTTCATCAGATACACACGGAATATATATATATAGAGTAGTACCCAACAACAATGCACATGGACAAAGTAAGGATCCCTGACCCATGCTTGGGTCTTGTAAGACAGAATTCAATGGTCTGGCGTGCTTGCAAGTGAAACACGAAGAGTTCAAACACATGACACAACTATTCCCGTCCAATGTAAGTTAGTAGACATCGCCAGACCCTAATGGTATAACATCGCGTACCCAGGAACCGAAGAAACAGAGATACAATGAATGCCCGCAAAAAGCCATATCACACAATCAAACGACTCCGCACATTGAATGGCCTGGGAAAATAATGCATGATCATCTCCATCTTCAATTCAGAGTGCGCCATGTAACGGAAACTGTTGCACCCCAAAAGCCTGAAGAGAGTTGTTCTGGACGAACACAACCATGCTGCACTTGGCACCATTGAATCCCTCCCACAGGGAGAAGCTAACATTCCCTGATATGGTCTTTCTGGCAGAGGCATCTTTGATGAAGCAAAGTTTTTCAAGCTTCTGTACAACATAATCGCTGGAGAGAACACGACCACTGTTCTCTCCCTTTGTACAGTCTGTTACAAGACCACTCTCACAAAGAGCCACCATGACCTCAGCTCCACTGCTGTCTACCTTTGACCGCAGCTGCCCCACCAATGAGACTTGCAGGGTGTTATCCGATGGCTTCTGGAATGTAGCCTGCATGGAGGAGGTTAACAATGAGACTTAAACCAACGACGACAAAACAATAACAAACATCACAGGGAAGGAGAGATCAAATAAGCAAGCTTCTTAAGGATAGGGTAGTCGTCATGCTGTACATCTTATCCTCCTATCTTTTTTTGCACGTTATGTAAGATACTTGGTATATTTTCCTGGTTAAGAGAGTGTGCATTGCCAATCCCACTAGATTAATTTTTTTTACTCCATCTAATTCCACAACAACAATCCATGGAAAAAATTCGATAAAGATGAAATGGGCACATCTAGGACAAGTTTTTATGGTGGTAGAAGCATTTTACCTAATTCTACTAAGAAATAAGAAAGATTTCATAATAAAGCTACTAACAGGAAAGTTAGTTGAATATAAGATGTATATTACATGAGCAGAGGTAATAGTAATTATTTTTGAAAAGAGAAAAAGACTGTTGTAATTTCCATTCTCATCTTAGAACAATTAAAAAGCACAGCTCCATTCTAGAGTAGAATAATATTATAATTTACGCCCATATGCTTAAGCTCTCTGCTTAAAAATAAACCAACTTTGCCACAGCTCCATTCTCCAGTAGGTGTCTATTTAGATCAAATTATGGTGTGTAGGATTTTCATAATCTGAAACATACGATCTTGATGTGTTAGATTTTGTAAAAAATCAGGTGACTTGATTGTGGCTCGATGTAATCACTTTGTTGTCGACACCTACTTACAAGCGGAAGTGAGAGCTCCTCTTGAAGGTCTTCATCTTTGCACCGATATGGGTCTCTAGCTTCAGAACGTCGACACTGAGGTGGATTCGCAGTCTCTTTTCATTACTGGTCGGGAGAATAGATGCCCCATTTCGTTCCACTTAGAGCAACCTCGTCCTTCTTCTCAAGCAGCTTCGGTCACCCATATTTTCCGTGAGGCCAACAGGGTGGCTGATTCCCTTACTAAGGAGGGGCTAGACCAGCATCGCACTCTCACCTTCTCCTCCTCTAGTGAGCTCCCGAAAGAGGCCCGTTGTCGCTGGATATTAGATAAATGGGGCATCCCTAGTGGGAGGTTGAGCTAATCGCCTCTTCGGCTTTCCAATCACTTATCCGGTCAAAACGATCGGGCTTTCCGGTCTGTCCTGAAGGTTGTTTGCTTGTGTTTGTCCGGTGTGAACAGTTGGCCGTCGGTTGGTGGTGCCTGGCAACTTGTCTCTGGTTTGAAAGTCGGTCGGCCTGACTAGTCGGTTTGATCGGATTTTGTTACGGTGTGGCTTTACTTCGGTGTATCAGTCGCTTTGCTGGTGCGTCCGGTTGGCCTGGTTGATCGGTCTGCCGGATTCTGCTTCAGTCTGTCGGTTGCCTGTGTCCCATCAGTCTAACTGGATTTTGCTTTCATCTACCGTATCTCTTATAGTACTTTTAATAAAATATTTAAAAGATGTATATGAAAAATATCAAAAATAATATATATTAGTTATTAGATAATAAAAATTTCTAATTTAGTGGTTGCGGTCCTGATGTATTTAGGCACAGGTTTGAATCTGCACTTCTGCAAATCTAAAAATGGCTAGAAATTCAAATATGTAAACTAGGGGATAATTTCGGTAAGGCCTTGTCTGCTGACTGCTGGTTGTTGACACAGTGTCTTTCCACTTTGAAAGTGAAAAAAATGATTTTTAATTAAATAATTTTGATATAAAAAAATAATAATAATAATTATATAATAAAAAGTAGATTAAAAAATGTAAATATAATTACTAAAATAAAAGTATTTTTAAAAATTAAAAGTAAAAGAAAGTGTGTAAAATATAAAAAATGTCGTCATCAATGAAAATTAAAAAACAAGGACGCATTGTAATAAATAACGTCATCAGTTAATACTCGCACGTCTATTCAACTCAAAAACATGGGCATTTGTGAAAGTTAAAAAACGGACGATTAAGGAGGAATTTTAGAATAGTTGCACATTGGAAAAATATTAGTTTTCAATGAATACCAGATTTAAAGGTGCCTCTAGAGTTCTTCTCTAGAGGTGCGTGTTGTAAATATTATTAAGGTAAAATCTATCATATACTAAAATTTCAACTTAATCAGAATCACAATAATTAAGATATCTTGCTTACAAAATCAACGGTTGAAACTTAATAAAAATTTGTGAATCTTAAAACTTCAAATCAAGAACTAATATTTATCTTATTGAAATGAAAATTTAAACATGTATTCATCGTAAATTTATAATTAATCCCTACCATTATTTATATCCGCCGATGTATTTGTAAAGAAATATAAAAAGCACCTCTAGGAAAAAAATTTCTGTAGAGGAGCTCTCAGAAGAATTGCCCTAAACAAATATATTGTAGGATATGTAACGGCGGACATTTATTGCACCTAATAAATCAAACCTTCACAAGCTGGAACATGACGCAGTGGTAATGGAATTCGTTGATATTTGTGAGAGTCATACCTGAAAGGTAGGGGAAGGGAACCTTGGGGCGGACCCGACGGCGGCGAGAATGGCGTCCTGATCAGTCCCGAGGCACTCCTTCCTCCCCTGAACCACCACCTGAGGCGTGTATAGCGTGTCCAGCCTCAAGTTCTCGACGTATGCCTTCTGCCTGACGGTCCAGATGCTGGAACCGAACGTGTCCTTCCAGCCGAGGTAATCCCAGTACTCGACGTGAAAGCCGAGGACGACGAGAGGCGGCATGGGCGTGGACGTGAGGCCGCCTTCTCCTCCTGCAGCAGCGAAGTCCCCCCTCCCCAACCTGGACACCAGCTGTTCCGCCTCGGGAGAGACCTTGCATCCCTGGGAAGAGAAGAGCTCAAGGAGGACGGGCCCCGCCCGCCTCTGCTCCTCGGCCCCCGCGTCGGCCGTGGCGTTGTCGGGGGCGGATTGAGAGGAGGAGGAGCCCCTGGCGAAGCACGAGAGCAGCCGACGATGTGCCATTTCCACCGCGCCTCCCAGCCAACGGAGACGGGTAGATCAGGTGGACATAGGAAGGGAGGGAGGGAGAGGACAGAGGAGGGGAGAGGAGGGTCAAGAGGGTGGTGGAGCGACGAATAAGGCGGAAAAGTCTCACCTCCTTCCACCAAATTGATATGTTGCGTCGGGAGACGACGTGTCGCGATGCCAATGACAGACGACGTGTCGTGATGCCAATGACAGACGACGTGTCGCGATGCCAATGACAGACGACGTGTCGCGATGCCAATGACAGACGACGTGTCGCGATCCAATGACAGCCGACGGAAAAGGTTGACAGCCGACGAAAATACGTGTATGCCAGCGGAGCGGAAGATGCAATAATAATAATAATAATACAACTATACAAGTACGAATATGCACGTCGTAATTATTTAAGTCGTAGTATTAAATAAAAAGAGATTCATATTTTTAAGAAAATATATAATTTATGATAATAATAATTTTTATTATAAAATATTAAAATTATTTGATTAATATATTTACATTATAACAATATACAATGTATAATGTTACATTTTAAACAAACAATTAGTTGTAAAATATGACAGCGCCGTCGCAGCCGGTGGTCGGAGTGGCGACAACGCGACCCAACGTCCCGATTGGTGTCGACCCCGCAGCAGCTGCTTGACTTTAATGGAAGCTGTGATATTTGCTTATTTATTTGAAGCTTGATGGAAATTATGAAAATACACGATCACCAGCATCTCAACCGATAGATTTATTAGTTAGATGAGAGGCAGCTGTCGCATCGATACTCGTGTGGAAAGCCAGACAAACTGATGCTGCATTCCACCCATCGACGAAAGGATCAATTTTGCTTTTATAAAATAAATAAATAATTTAGCCATTTTGGTCTTCAGAATATTTTATTTGACAATTCCGTCAATACACTTCATAAATCGGCATCTTCTCAAATAGCTTTTGTATTTCAAATTTGTAGTCTAAAATGCAACGCCCCTGTGATTAGTTCAGCTGCAAACGTCGTCCCATATGGCGGAATATATATTAAAAAAAAATCCTTCCCTTCATAGACGTGGTTAACAAACAACCCGTCCATCCCCTCAATTTGCATGACCGTCCCTTCCCATGCCTTTCGCCTTCTCGTGATCGTTTTTCTGGTCACGCCAACATCTTCGGGCTTCGGCAGCGAATGGTGGATGTGTAGTTGCAACCATGACGAGCGAAGATTGTAACGAAAGGCTCGCCTTGGACCAATGATGAAAGTTTGACAAGATAACATCCATAATCCTTCCCTGACCCTAACATCTCCCCGAATACCCTAATTAACTGGACTGGACTCCAAACATGGACTGGATCGGCCCACCACCCAAACGACCGTTACACTACTACATCAGTCTTCTTCGTTTCTTTCCGCCTGAATATCATACAACCAGTTGACGGATGCGTTTTCTTCCGTCTTATCTCCGTGGCTGAATTGACGCGCCTCAAAACTCCCACAAAATTGGCAGAAGCTAATTTCTTTTCTTCTTCTTTTATATTTGATACTCATACCAGGTGTCGTAAAGTGAATGCTAACATCGAAGATTACGCATCACAGAGAAAATTGACGACAAAATTTATAAAAATATGTCCCAAACCTCAAAATCGGCAAAGATTTCCGTTCGGTTCAGCTCATTAACCATGTCTTCTCCCCACCAAGTAACACTGAAACATTTGTATACCACTCACCCTCAACTGGCTGATAACCAACACGTGCAGCACATTATCTTCTTCGAACGGCTCCATACTTCCCAGTAACCTGCAAAAACAGTAATTGGTTCATGTACCTGTACCCCCTTGGCTGCACCAACTTAAAAAGCTGAATATTCAAACATCACGAACCACATAATTATGGGGAATTTTCGTTAGAACCTCGAGATTATGTGAAAGGAAATTTCTCGAACCTGTGGCTGTGCGCTTTTTAATCTTGTTGACATACCATCATCACCTTCGTCTTCTTCATCATCCTTGTTCATCGGCACACTATGACTAGGAAAGCTACCTGTTTTCTTCTGCCTCTTTGTGCACGATGTCGAGCCTCTGCCCCTTCCCCTTGGAACAGCCCTCTTGCGTCCTCTGCCTTGCAGTCTTTCATCAGGTTCCTTCAAAAACAGACCAGATTTAAAAGTAGGGTATTGCATCTGGTAACAAAAAATGCTTAACAAACAAGAAACCCAACTATGACTACGCAAAGCCCTAGCATATTATTGCAAGTATGAATGACGGTACATCACAAGAGTTGCTACTTTGCAAAACACCCATTCTTTTCACACAAGTCTTCATAAATTAATTCGTTATTCTATTTCCCATCTGATGACAACCATTTACCATCTAGACTATTTCATCTGCACCGTAAAAGAAAAGGGAAAAAAGAACTACAATGAAACATACAGAATTGTCATTAGTTTCGTTTATTTCATATTCAGAATCATCACTTGAAAGGGACTCGGCCTCGTCATCTGCAAATCTTTGGAATGTAGCTGATGCTGGTCTGAAAGAGAAATACCATAATATTACAAATGAAAGTAGCAGACCAGCTAAAGGAAACTGCAAAAGAAAATGTGTACATCTTATCCAAAGAACCAGGCACCTCAAGCAAAGCAAACTATAGGTGATTATAGCCATACTCAAAGGATAAGATCATGGTGTCAAAATATATGATGAGCATGAGTACATGAATAAAATAATCTTCTGGACAAGTTATCACGTAACAGTACCGGCATGCAAGAAATAAATTATATTATGCAACCAAGTGGAGCATTGACATTAGCTTCCTGTAATTATCAACAACATATGATTTTGCAACCTTTCAGAAAAGCGAGTTTTCATGCTTCCATCAAGGGTTGTTTGCTTAAATCGCCTAGATCCCCTTCCCCTGCCTCTCTTACTATCACCAGTTTTGGTGATACCAGAAGTATCAGGTAAACACCTAGAAACTCCAGAGGACCGTTTTATCACTTGATCCTTTGATTTTGAACCAAGAAGCATCTGCCTATCTTCATCATCACAGAAAGCATCAGAACTTCTAGGACCTACCATGCTTTTACATCTATCCTGAAAATAGGATACACCTACATCAGTGAAGATTGCACACTAAAAGTCTTCGGATTGGATAAAAGGAAATAAAAGGTGAACAAAACGAACATATTACCAATTTTTCAGGAAAAGGAAAAAAAAGAAAGTTTGGCCAAGGAACACAAATGTGTCATTAACTCAAATATGGTGAGTTTTACCTGAAAAATCTGTGAGCCAATCAAGCTAACACTTTCCTTAGTGCGCATTGCTCTTTCTTTAACTCGCTCCTGCATTAGAAAAGGCATTAAAAATCCATATATCCAAACATACAAGGTTAAAAAATATTGATTGATATCTCAGTGCCTGCATGCACTTTTCCACTTTAAGAATTAAATCATCCTCTGTGTTCTTTAGGGACTCAGCTTCCCTGTATAGTTTATTCTGCAAAATTAGCCAGGATTGAGGATCAGCATTAGTAGTATTTAATATGACAGATCATTAATTCAGTTTCCGGAAATCTGTATGTGCAAAGAGCCAATGAGAGCGGCAGAGAAGGCTTACACGAGTTTCTTCAAGATTGTACTGCAGGCATGAGTAGAAGGATGACTTGTCATCCTTATTAACATAGTCTTGTAATGCAATATCCAGATCGTTCACTGGAAGAATCTCCATTTTCTGTAAGATGGTTGTCACATATATTACAAATATTAACAGCAGTTTTACTTTATCTTTCTCATAAAAGTAAATTTGGAACAAGAAGTCAGTTGAGACAACCAACTCAAAGAAACCCAACCCAATTACATATCCCAGTACAAAAACAAGAAACCCACATGCTAATTAATCCAATTACAAAAAAGCACCCAAATTACAAATAGCAAATCAAAAAAGTTGTCCCAATTACATACAAAATTTTTCCCAAACACCCCACAGCATAGAAGCATGCAACAAGACGCCTTGATGAAGCCTTTTGAACTAAAAACCTTGTCATTCCTGGCCAGCCAAATATTCCAGCAAATGTTGTGGCTTGCAAGCAGGAGACAGTGATCAGGGGATGATAATCTCCCTTTCATCAGTGGGAGCACCACATTTGGTAGGTCCTCTCTATTAAGCAACTGTAATCCACTAGGGTAAAATGATTTTACTGAGGCCATCTTCCATATCTAACAACTCACTTGACAATTAAAAGACTAGCAGTCAACATCCTCCTGAACTGAATTGCAAAGAGAGCAAGGTCATCAGAATCAGCCCATTTGCTCCAACAGACCTTTGCTGCCAGCCTTCCATGCATAAGTACCCACATGGGCCACATGAATGCCTTAATTTTCAAAGGAGATTTACTCTTCCAGACTAGCTTGAAAGCATGCCATCTTGGTCTGTCTCTTTGCCGTATAATAGTGTAAAACTTCCTAACAGAGAAGTTAGTGCTTCCCTCTCCTCCCCTGCTGAAAACAACCCTTCATTACCCAAATCTGACCAAAAAGGTTCTATCCTCAGTAAGAACACATTCCAATGATCTCACCCTTCCAAAAATGATCGGAGGTGCCAACCAAGTGGATTTAACAAGGTCCACTCTTTCAATAGTTTGTGTGTCAGTTGAAAGCATTGGGTTGTAGACTGTTGTCACTACCCAAATCTGACCATCCTCCAAACTTCAGAACCTAAACGAGATGAAATGATCATCAATGCAGGTGATCAATATCCAGCAACTTACCATTTTCCCAACACAAAAGGATGCCAATTGAAGTACCTCTAAGTGGGATCAAATATAAGGCACCTTCAGATGTGAATTGAGCCAGCTTCCACTGACAAACCTAATGAAAGAGAGAGTTATCCCAAATTATGTCTCCTGTAGTCCCATAAGAACAGGTTTATTCTGCAAAACAAATTCCCCACGATGTTTTTGTCTGGCCTTGTCCCTGGCCCCCCTTATATTCCAATTATCTTCAATAGAAAACAAGATTTCCCAACCCCCTAAAAGATTCCACCCTGGACAAACAAGCCATTTTGAGGAGATGTGACTGGCCTGCAAGATCAATGTCAGCCAATCTGGCTCTGTCCACCACCAGCTAGATCAGTCAAGACTGCACATCACGATCCTCATCCCCAAAACAGTTCGAGGAAGGGTATTCCAATTCTATGGGTCTCAGCAAGCACATCTACTCCTAAAGCTCAAATGAAATGAGCACCTCATTCTGCAATTCAAAAGAGGTGATGTCAACGGCCCAGTAAAATAGGACCCAATCCCACAATCCATGGGGTTTGTTAGCCCAATTAAGGAGTTGAACCACATGGACCCCTTGCTTTCAGATTTTAAATAATTTCTTCCACACTTACAATCTCCTAAAAGCTTCCAATTGTGTTAAGAATGAGGGAAATCCACCAAAGAGGTAGTTTGAAATTTTTCAACTACCATATCTTCAATCACAACTAAATCACCTCCATTTCTTTTTCTGTTAATTCCGCATTGCCATTCTCAACTATGGAATGATTCAAAAAAAAAGAAAAAAAAAACTATGGAATGATTCACATATATCATGGTCAACAGTAGACCATCATTAATAACCCTACAACTTTCTACATTTGATGTTTTCTCTGAAGAGACATCTATCTTTATCACTAATGAGGTTGGAATAGACATTGGACTATGATGGAGCTAAGAAGAAAGTTTCTCCACCCAAGAAGACCCAACCTTGTCACCATATTGAAGTCCAATCCATACAGAAGCTCCCTTGTGCAACTCCACCCTTACCTCCACAGCTTCCAACCTCTTCATGAACAGTGTCCCTACTTCAATCTACCAAACAGAGCTACATTTTGAGTGAAGGTTTCCACCATACAAATGTTCAATGGAATTCCAAGCAATTGAACCATCACAATGATTCTTAACATTGCTGGCCACATCATAGTTTGATGCTGCCATTCCCTCTTGGACATATGTAAAACATTGATTACCACCTCACCCCTCCGCAACAACTCATCTCCCTAATTGGCATGGGGAAGATCAGCTAGAAAGTTCCCCCCATATAGCATTAGACACAATCCACCAACCACCTATAAAGAAATCCCACAAGTGAAGGTGGTCAACTAAACCTACCCCATATGGTACACAAGGTCTGAGTCAGATGTTAAAAGCTTCCTTGCATCCAAGGGACCTCCATGCTGAAGATAGCTTCAATGATATTTGCAATCGCCTTGTATTCCCAATCCTTAGCCTTAGTCACTACGCCCTTCTGCAACCCACACTGTATAAAGCAGTGGCTGACAAGCCTGCAACACTTACGCATGACAGGATCCTTATGGTTTAATGCTTTATGACCAAAACTGAAGCACTTGAGGCATTGGCATGCCTCCATCAATATCATCCCCTTGTCAATGTGGATCTCCCCCTACCTCAAGCATCATCTTCTAGAGTCCCAAACTTCTTCACTCCAAAGATAACTCCCCAATGGCCTTCTACCACCAACAAGTGCCACTGTCATCTACGTTCTTCCATCACCATCCTCCCTTTGGATCAATTCCAGATCTGAATACACAGATTACAGACAGGTTTCAGTTGTAGTATTATAGTAACAACCACCTGCAGGATTATTGGCAGCAGCAAATTGGTTTCAATCATAATGTGCTGAAAATAGAATTCCTTGCTGAAGTCACATCCACAAGTTGTTGACTACAACATAAAAATTCAAAACTTCTCTTGAGGTTATGCTACAGGGTACTACATTAGAGAAGTTTAAATCCAATCCCTTTATGATCATAAACTCACTTTTCAAACAGTCAGTATGGTACCTGTACTGTAGTGACTTCTAAAAAGGATTTTGATCAATGAATCATCATAGAAAGTAGATATTAGATAATCCAATCTATATTTGAGTTCCAACAAGTTTTTTACAGGATATCGAACCTTGCCAAAAAGGCCACCTGGATATAGCAAAGGCGTAAGTAGTAACAATGTAGAAATATAAAAGATTAAAACCAAAACAAAATTTTAAAAATCCGTAAGCATATTTAACAAGCCAAATAATTCAACTACAACAACTAATGTCTTTGGTCCCACTATTTGAGATTGACTACATGAAGCCTTTTTATATATATTTTTATCATTAACTAAATTTTCTATTGAATTATACAATTTTGTATCTTTTCACTATTTATAAGTAAATTCCAGCTTTCTCTACCGCTTTTATCTCCATGTACATTAATTATTTCTCCTTTCGTCATAGGCACAATTGTAGGCCTTCCATGGATACAACTCTAAAGATGATTTCCTCAAAGCCCTCTTTTATTTCCTAAAGATGATTTTTCATATTTTATCCTTAGTTAGGACAACTCTTACTCTATTCTAGATGAAATAATTCTTTAATTTATCTCTTATTTCATCTATCTTAACATTTGCATCTTTGTTACACTAATGCTTTGTGCATGTTGATGTTTAATAGCACAACATTTTGTGTCACAAAGTCTATGTGATATATCCTCTATAGAATTTCCCTTTTAACTTTTATCACAACACTTGAAATGCATTTCTTCACTTCATCCAACCTTTTTTAATTCTATAAATCACATTGTCTATAATTTCTCCATCATTCGTGTAAATCATAAACATCTCAAATACATACTTTTAAGGATCTTACAATGCACAACATAAATATTTAACAATTGAATTACATAATAAACTGTAACCATAAAAGCTGAAATAGTAGTCCATGCATATAGCAGAAAACTACAAAAATGACATACCAAATTGCTCTCGGCAACCAAAGCTTCTATATTTTGTTGGTTCAGTTCTTCAGGCCGCAGCCGTTCTGGTTCATCTTTTTCTGCAAGAAATCAAAAATTTTACATGAACAGAATACTTAAAGTAGGGCAAGCCCTGTGCTTAAAACTCCCACAAATGTGGGGCCTGGAGAGAATTCAATGGAAAGGTAGTCCTCTAGATTTGAACCAGTAGCATTCAGATCATAATGGAACAACCTTACAGTTATGCTAAGGTTTACCCTCACATCATCAAAATATTTACAGTGAAAATGTACTGTTACACAGATGTTCAAGAGCTGTTATTACAACAAACCGTATAAGAGAAAATAAAATGCAAGAAATATCCAAGGCCTCAGGGCAGAGGATACACCATCATGGAGGCAGGTCTTTAAAAGCATATTATCATCATTCAGTCATTCAAGCTACATGGAAATTAATGAATACAAATGTGTGCTTATTGTAAACTTAACTTTGTTACGTGTAGAGACAGTTTTGAAACAAAAAATAAATAAATTTCTACAATTTCACCCTGCTTCCAATAACATAAACTACCAATGGTTAAAAGAGATGAGAACAAACGATTAGAGAGCAATTCTGCAGGTAATAATACCATCAAGAGACTGTCGTTTTTTTGAAGCCTTAGAGAAAATAAGAATATCCTGTGGATTAGCAACCTGCTTAATAAAACCATAAATCAGACTGATAAATCGTGAAGAAGGGATACTAGGATAGATGAAAAGTATTGCAACTGATAACTGCTAATGAATTAGAGGATGTTACTACCTTTCCCACATACTTCTGACCAAATCTTTGAGGGTTTATTGTCATAAACCCTGAGTAGTCGACCTGCAAGATGCATTTTTCATGTGATACTTCCAGAAAAAATGCAAATTGTGATGAACCTAAATAAAAGGCAAATAAGTTCCAACATTGAAATACTGTAATAGATATCAAAATAGCACCACTCATACAAGATCTAAAAGTGGTGAACATCAGCATGCATTGATGCATATATTTATAAATCATAACCTTAAGACGAATTAAAGGGAGCTTAAGCTCTGATCTAGTGAGTGGCTTTTTGGAACTTTTTTCAATCATATTTCCGACCTGAAAAAAGAGAGAAACATTATGATTGTATGGATTCCCTAGAAAAGAATATCAGAAAGAAGGTTAGAACTTAGAAACTAAGGAACTTTCTGCATTCACTGGCAAACAGCACTACTCACAATTTTGTCCAAGTGTTCAACAACAGATGGCTGATCATTGGGATCCACATTGGCCACATCCTTGAGCACAACCTTCATTAGAAAATTGTGAAGAACCAAAAAATTGTGAAACCAACATTAGATATTGTTTACTTCAGTTTTCCTTAACTAGCTTTTTTCTATTTCTAAATTAGACATCATTGTCTCCTTACCTCCTGATATTCAAAGGGTCTAACAGACTGTAGTGGTATTTTAGTAGCCCGGTATTGGGTACCCTGCAAAAAAATGAACAGCATAATGGTAGACCAGTATTTGAACTCAAATTCAACCACAAGTTAAATCATAAATGCCTCTTCTCTTCTGTTTTCATAGGAACAAGAAAATACCTTGTTTCTAAATATTTTTAAAAAACTTGTAATTTGAGAACAAAGGAAAGAATGTCTCCATATGTAAAAATTGCTGGAAATCTTGCTATGAGATTTTAGATGCTATACATTTAGGCCCATTACTGCTCACATTTTGCATCAAAGTATAAAGCACAGTTTCTGCTATAAAAATGTAGTGGAATAACTTGGAAACCTTAATTTCTAAAAGCAAGATGTTCTTGGGTTTTGCCTCCCCATCAATCAGTGATGTTGCAACAGAAGAGCCAGGCTGGCTTATATGGAATCCCATTCCTGGAACTTCCTGAGAAAATCAGGTACATTCTTCAGTATACAGGCATAATTAAAAACAAGAATAGAAGGGGATGTCATGTGTAATACCACTGGATCAGCAAGAGATTCATGTTCATGCCCCCAAATTATGAAATCCAGAAATCGGGGCAAGAAATGCTCATTTATTGCATTTTTAGGGTTTGTCTTGATCCTATAAGAACAATACATATTAGCAAAAAAATCCTATGTAAGAAACAATCAAATGACCATGCTAGAAAAATTGAGGAGACTGAGTGAACATAGCCTTAGCATGTTAGGTTCTTTAGAGACAGACCCACGTTTAATTTAAGACAAAAAACTACTTTTCCATGATTTTTAAAAAAAACATTTAATTTAAGACAAGTAAACAAAGTCTTAGTATGTCAGATCCTTTAGTGCCAGGCCCACATTTAATTTAAGGCAGTGTTTATGGTTACAATAACAATAATTGATGCCATGATTCCACTGGTGTGAGGGCAACAATTCGATGTCTATGGTTGAATGCAATATGTTATGCACCTAAGCTCACATTTCCATTAATACAAACCAATAAATTGTAGTTTCTCTGGCCTGCTATTTGAGATCCCTACAGCCAATGTTTATGGTTACAAAAACAAGTACCTTAATTCCAGTATGAATCAGCAAATTGGTTTTTATGAATGAAAGCAACAAGTTATGCTCACATTTCCACAAATCCTAAGCAAGCAATGGTTATTCTAGCTTGCTATTTGACACTCTTTCATTTAATTTCGAATGGTGTTTAACCTGTTCTGATGAAGGACAAGGATATTGAACCAATCTGAAATCTGGCAGCCCTCTTGTGACTCAGGTCTCACCCATTGTACTGCATGAGGCGTCTATGGGAAAAATATATCAAACATTATCCAAAACATTTAATTACTCATGAGGGGCGAAGGTGAACTAAGAGACAAGCTGTACCTGGAACATTCTGTTCAGACGCTCATCTCTGATGTTTCCAAGGCCATATAATGCCAGTAATGTTGTTCCCTGAGAATCAATTTTATAAAGCATCATAAGCAAATGAGAAGTGTAAATGTTATCAAAGTACTAATCATCTACCTTTCTAATAAGGATGGGTTGGAGTGTTATCTGACCAACACCAGAACCTCCAAGAACCATTTTCCCAAAATAATTTACGAGATTGCATGCAGAGAGAATGTCAATAGAAGAAAGGTTATCCTACCATCAAATAAAATTCAATCATTAATGGGTGAAAATTTGATAACAAATGACAAGAGATGGCACATAGCTTTGTATTTTTTTCCCTTACCACTCCAGCAGGGTCATCATGATTGCCATGGATGGTGAACACAGGTAAACCAACATTGAAGTGAGGATCTTCGTAGTTTACATGACCAAACCTGAACAAAGAATAAAAAGGAATAAGGTTCAGATAACATAATTATTCAATTTTATTGCATCTGGATAAAAAATTCCACATTAAAAAAATTGTTGTACAAAACATCATCAAATCCTCTTTTAACAATGTTCTTATAGAAATATGGGTTCTATTAATGTTGTAAATTTTGGAATATTGAATTATGCTACGAAACATGTGTTTACATAACAATGCCATATGATTGTTCTTGACTAATAATCTACTGGATGCAAGAAACTAAAAAAATTCCAACATGCATATTATGTCAAATAAGTCTGAGAGAGAACCAAAGCTGTGTCTTGGTATATATAATTTGATGGAGAGCACAGAAGATGTGCCAAAACAAACTACGAATTGCAACAAGTCACAAAGAAGACGAAACTACATGTTCAAGAAGTTCACTGTTTGATCGCTGACAATTTGGAATTGAACTGGTCGATCGTTCAAACAGTAACGCCGGAGGATTTCAATGCATTTCACCAAAGTTGATCTTGAAGGCTTATTTTCATGGAATAGATCTCCACCTAGAAGCAAAAAATCAACCTGTATTCAATGTTTGAGTTTATTAGACATGCAACTTTTCAACCTAAATATTATCATGCAGTCAAACAACAATTATCAATGCTTTGATCCCCAATCTATAATACCAACAACATGAATACGTTCTCTCTATTTATTTCTATTCATCACTATATCCTCTGTTAGATTATGTGATTCCAAGTCCTTGTATCTCTATCAAGTAATTGTTTGGTCTTCCACTACCTCTTTTAGTTCCACCCAAATTATTAATTCCTAGTTTTTTATAAATGCACCTCTAGGCCTTCTTTAGCTATGATTAAATTATTTAAGACGGCTTTCTCTCATTTTATATTCAATTAGAAATAATATCATGCATTCCATGGTTTCTAATTGTCCAATGAATAAATGCTGTTAGACACATGGGCTCTATTTGATTGACTATAATTCTACATGTGATGCAGTATACAACGCAACAACAAAGTGAGTCATAATCCCACTATGTAAGGTTGACCACATAAATCCTTTTCTTTCAAATATTTCTATTTACAGTCAATTCTTTGGTTAAGTTAGATAAATTTAAATCATTTTTTACAATTCCTAGATACTTTTAGGTCTTGCTCTACTTCATTTAATTCTTCTACACTAATTAAATCTCCCCTCCACATACAATGCAGTACTTGTAATTGAATTACATGTCTTAATTAGATTATAATATTTTGGTTCTTTCAGCTATCATTCAAAGATGAACTTAAATGGTTCTTTATATAATCTTGGAAGTAGTTCATTCTTGAATACCAAACATTATAATTTAGTTAGGTAATGTAAGTTTTTTTCTTTTTTTGCAAAGTAGTTCACATATAAGCTTAACGTGACAATAGAATAATTGCACGTTCAGAATGTAAATTTGTAATGTTGAGGTTGAAACAAACACTTGGGTACCGCAGATAGTCCCTGCAATTGGATAACAGTTCGTAAACAAGTCGATCCATTGACCATTGGTCAGACCGTTACACGCAAGGGCATTCCTTGGAACATAAGATTGTACTTCCATTTTGTACAGAACAGACCAAAGCACTTTACTAGCAAGAATATCGAGCTATCAACTGATGAGTAGAAAAATGGATTGAAACCGCATGAAGGGTAAAGGAAGACGACCAACGTAAGAAGCTCAGTGGGAAGAGGAAGAGAAAATGTGATCATTACCTCTTTCTGCTCGGCCACCGAACAGATCTCCTCGAATGCCCAGAACGAGTCGGAACGGCGAATTTCGTCTTTCTCCATGTAACCCAGATGGCAATCAGTTGCAACGAGCACCCGAAGTGTGTTGCTCGTGTCTTCCCTGTAGAGGAAAATTCCTTCAATCACATTCTAGAAAAGAAAAGGGGGACTAGGTGCTTACACTCGACGAAATCAACGGAAAAAAGCGGTGAAGGAAGGTAGGGGACGTGCTTTAGGAAATGGTCCTCAGCAACCAACTTACACTGATGAATCTCCCATTGGAATATAACATTCAATATTGTTCACGGCCTTGCAGTGTTGTTATCACATCCCACCACCTGTTTCCGATAGGAAGGCAGGCCCCTTTAAGCCGTCGAAACTGGGGACCAGACGAAGCCAAACCCTAGAGAGTGGAGGAGAAGTAGAGTTTCTGAGTTTCACTCATACTGCTCAAGGCGCTACGGACTCCAGGTTCCTCTTCCACGCCGGTCGACAGAGCAACCGGTAACCCACTTCCACTTGAATGAAAAATAAAGTAACTGACAAAAAAATTATTTTAAAATAATAATAACGAAAATACCATGATACTCGTGCTTTATAAAAATTATACGATTTGTAAAGAAAGAGTTAACTTTATTGAGGAATAATTGATATTCGACTTGATGAAAGTGAGCATGATATTTATATTTTCGGCAATGGATGTTCTCCGGTGGTGGTAAGAAGAAGCGCGATAGAGAGAGAGAGAGAGAGAGAGGAGGGGTGCGTGGTCTTGCAGGGACTTGCAGAGCAGGAAGCTGGTGGCCGCCTCATCGTTGGACGACACAGAGGTAATCGGTCGGGAGCATGCTCGAAAAACACGGCATTGATTGAACGTGGAAATCTGAACTACACGGCCAAGGAACTGCTTGTGAAAGCTTAGCTTTTTATTCACTTTCTTCGTTTCCGCTGGTACTGTTTCTACGACTCTATCTATCATCATACCCTACAGAAAGTTCAAATCTACGATGCTATGCCTAAAAGGATACGTGCATACATACATGCACACGGCAACTGCACCATTGATGAAGCCGATGACGCACATCAGCTTTGGTGCAAAGGTCAGTCGGCAACAGTGGAAGATGGTGTTGTAGGTGCAAGCCGCCATTCTTTCACTTCTATCTATCGGACCTCACCAATTCGGAGGCATGAAGTTGTGGCAAAGCTCACAGTGCAATCAATTAGGATGATCTTGGCGTCCTCTTGCCCCACCATTTCTTCCGTGATTTTTCAGCTTCTATGTACCCAAGCTTGTGAAGAGTTGTCTTTGTCTCCCTCAATCGAACCTTGTAGTCCTTCTTCCAGCTACCGAACCGAAGCTTCAACTTCCGAAGCTCTTCATCTGGATTCATGTTGATTCCTGACTCTCCCGGTTTAACCTCGACAATGAATCGGGCATCATCTTCAAACACCTGACTCCTCTGATCGAATTCTTTTAGGACGTGGTTCACCACTTGACAACCCCTATCTGAAACTCTACCCAGTCCACCATCGTACAGACGTGAGAGTTTGCCTGCCGTATCATCATCTGATGTACTCTTTCCTGAAGGCATGACATCCTCCGAATCATAGTAGAGGGGATCTGGCATGTCCAATTTTCCGTTTTCATGTGGTGCATCATCGTCTGCAGCAAGACACTTCTTAGCGGCTGCTAGGCTCATCTGCAAAATAAACAAAAATATCCCAAATATCATGTCTCCATTTCATTCATGAGAAACATATCATGTAGAATGACCACCTATGTTGATCAACCCACGATGTAGGTTTTCTGAAATACAAGAAAAATTGCCAATCTTACTGAAATTAGAACAGAGCATAAAAGGAACTGTGAACCATGCAAGAAAACAAACACATCATAAAAGGAATTCCTGAAATTAGAACAAAGCCACTAGCAAAAAGCACAGTACAGCTAGTGTCACATATACCAGCAAACTTAAATATCCAAGTTCCTTAACAAGCAACTTGCAAACAGGGCATCATAACCTATTAACCTTGTTTCTGCCATGCCACCCACCATTTGTTTCCATCATATACATCTATGTTACCTGCAAAGCTGCCATTTGTTTCTGCCATGTTTCTTCCATTGACTTCATTTTAGTCTCATACTCAGACCATCTTGTCTCGTATTGGTGGACTTGCTTAAGCAGCATGGTATTCTCTATTTCCTTTTCCCGAAGTGCTGCTTCTGCATTGAGAGCACGCCTTTGAAGCTCTGTCAAAACTGAAGTATGGATCTGAGGATGTTCTTCACTGAAATTCTGTCCATGGATCAACAACAACCAGTAAACAAAAAAGGGATTCCACACTTAAACCATAATTAAATGGCAGGAAATAATGTTGGCATTCACGTAACCTTCACTACACTTCATATTGTTAGGAGTTTCATGCACTAGGTTTGCCTTTTTGCACCATTAAATCACATGGCATGAACAAAGGTAAATGATTCTTCTGAATATAAAATGGCAAGCAATATGATGCTAACATTTATACAATATTTCTATGCCATTCAAAGCCTAGAAATTAGCGTGTTACAAAAGGTTTTCACTAGGTTGACAGCAATGGTAATTTAAACTAGTTATCGGATCTATATTCAAGGTCAGTGTATGACAAAATCAATTGTACAATTGTTTCATTATTGAATGCCAACAGAGCACTACGATTTTGACTATAATACAACTACTTATTCTTAACAATCTGAATTCCAAAAATGGTAGTCAAAATCCTGAGTAACAGTTAGCAATATTGCAAGTGTAGTCCACATTTCGAGGATCACATTCTAATTCAAGTTGCACTCAGAAGTTTTCTTCACAGTCCATTATGTGGCATTAACTACCAACTTCTCAAAGAAATACAGTAACTAAAATAGAATTTAAACAAACAAATATGATACGCTAGAAATTGAATTTCCATGGGCTAAGGAAAAAAGGAAAGGAAGGCAAAGCAACGAAAGGTACTGTATCAAAGCATGCATGCCTTATTTTCTGGAGGACCAGTTGCTAGCTTATTATTATACTTCACATGTTTAGGCTTCAAGTTTTCCAGCTCTTGCAAGGATAAATGCTGCTTCCTTGCCAACAAACCACGAATAACTGGAACAGACAGATAGAAAGGATAAAATACCTACAACAAGTATTCTGGCCACTTAACACAAAATTCAAGTGATGAACAATGAACTCCAAGAATATTACAGGACTGGATGTGGACAGAAGCTGTCCTCTGGTCAATGAATATTCTTTGAGCAATTTGCATCTTTACATATTTCTGCATGTTGACAGCAGCTCTCCATCTTTTAGACAACAAAGAAAATTCATTTCTTGCTATTTCTCCCCTAATAACTGTACGGAAAGGAAAAATCTGTTAGTGGAAGAGTAGAAGAAAGTGACATCATAGAGTGAACAGCATAATATAGCTAGAAAAACAGAAATGATAATAACCTGATACCAAGTAATTTCTATTGGACATATTAGATATGTGTATCTCCTATGGATGGGCACATATCATCATGGTAATGCTATTGTAGCAGAAAAACTTCTTAACTAGATACGTATATTACATGATTGCAATGATGTTGATCCTCTCTTAAGCTGCTGGAAAAAACGATGAGCTTGAAGACCACGAAAAGACTTCTGAACACTGACAATTCCTTGCAGTGTCTGATTTCTTGAATCTTCCATAGCAGCAATCTGCAATTACAAAGTACGTACACACAATTTGAGAATGGTTTCTATTCCAATACTTGTGTACAACACAAATAAAATAACACATTTGATATTTGACCAAAGATATTTAGTTGATAATTACACTTCAATTTGTCAACTCAAGCTAAATTAATTGATATTGATTTCACTTTCATAGAAATAAAAAAAAAGAAACTGAATATAATTTAAAAAGAAAATTTACAAGCATTTGATATTTAACAAGCAGAAAATGGAGAATAAAAGCACATGGAAATGAAATGGGCATCACAAATGCATGTGAATTATTACCTGTCCAGTGCGGAAAAATAACTTTGTGTAACCAACTTGATACATGTCAGGCAGGATGCTAAAATGTTGGAGAATGGCAACTGAAACACTGAGTGGATCTTGAGATGCAAATGTCTCTGAGAGAAGAAAACCATACCTATAGAGAATATTTCCAATTGTAAATGAGGAAATAATGATATTTAAATAGGATATCTGGTAAATGTACATTTGTGTCGACCTTTGTGCAAACTGTTGATGTGTCAATCGAGTAGGATAGCCAGATCTTGATATCCTTACCACCTCCAAAACACCACAGCATCTTAGCTGTTGCAATACAAGATTCTGCTCATACATGCCTGGACATTGCTCACTGTTTGGCTTGATGCAACGGATGAAATGTGGTGTGGTATTCTCTAGCCTCTGCATTAGCCTAAAAAGTTGGTCCTGGGTAAATCAAAAAAATTTCAAATCAATGAGTAATTCCGTAGTCATTGTAGGCATTTCAAGCATCCAGCAAATAGTAGCTTTCATGCTGGAAAAAACCAAATTTTTATTAGTTGTGTGCAGCTTCATAGACAAATGATTTTACATTTGTACTCACTAAATGACGTTCAGGTGAGAGTTACCCCTTTTCTGATGATGGCATTTCTAAAATTCCAAAAGAAAGGAAGCACACTCAATCTTCCATAATATCAAGTTGTTTATAGGACAATTAATTGCAGTTCTCTGTTTACCATGATTTATTGCATGATGTTTGTATCAACAATATGGGAGGTCATACCTCATATGTCGCAAACTTAGTCTTCAACCAAAACCTTAAAATTAATTGCACATGATAAGTTCCTTGTAAAATTCAGCCATTACCTTGAACTTTGCTCCAACACTCAGCTTCTGTGAATCAATACTTAGTTTTGAAGGACTTGCATGTTTCTGAGACTTCTCAACTATGGTTGAAGCAAATAATTTGGGGAATTCATAAGTAGATGAAAGTAGGAGCTGTAAAGATTCAGAATGCAGACAGTCCCTGTTCTTCTCCAGGAAACCACTGGTGTCATACCGAACCTGAAATATGACCCATATGAGAGCATAAAAAATATCCATATTGCATCACAAGTTGACCAAAAAAAATATTTTGTATAACAGCCTTTAATAAAATTGACGAACCATATTTCCAAGAGCATGGAGATGATTTACAACAGATGAGAAAATTTGTCACCTACCGTACCAATTATAGCAAATTGGCACAAATTGAGGTAAATACATGAAATCTAACATCTATTTCATATTTTCATGTCAGACTAAAAAGAAAACATAACAGGCATCAGTTGAATTGTTAGTGGAAGTTTGGTGAATACACGAAAATCCACAAAAAATGTAAAAAATATGTATTTAACTATGAAACTTTAGAAAAAGCTAATGTAACCAAGAGTATGATCTAAGAACAACAAAAATCAATATTTAGACATTAGACATTTAACCTATTACTTAGCTAAAAATTGAAAAGACTTGAATGTACAAATTTTACATCAGATGAATTTTGAATACCAAACTGATTTGTACATGGAAAATCTAATTGTCATGAATTTGGCTACCCATGATGGTTAATAATAAAAAGAAAAATAAATAACTTCTAGCTAAACACCTTTGACACACAGATTTGTGAATTTATTCATACAGTAAGCTGAAGAAAGAAGACAAATTCAGAAGCAGCCTTCCTCATGCACCACAGATCCTCTACCTAGCATACCAAGCGGCTCTCCCCACTAGGTCTGCCTCATCATTTTAATACTACCCCCTATCATTTTCCAATGCGAGTTAATGAGAAATTCTTACAAAGTTAGAAATAACTGACCTGTCCAGCATAATGAGAAATTCGAAAGGCCCCACCTCTCTCCTCTTTAAAGCAGGGATTGGAATTTAGGTGGTGCCTTAGCTTGTCAGCAAGAGTCAAGTCAGTAGCTTTGGGGAACATGGATTCTTCATCCAACAAAGACAGCAGTCCCAGAGGTTTCTGCAGTTGATGAATCACATGAAAGATTCACATACTGAATTCACTAGTGACATGAACATCTAAAATACCAGTAGAAATTTCATTGAAAATTTTAAAGAATGGGTAAAACAACTTTTAATACAACTGTATGAGAAAGTAGAACTGACCATCTCAAAGCTCGGTAACTGGATATTTTGTTACTAATAATAATAATCTAGTACAGTCTATGGATATGTCCTTTTTCCTTGTTTTGATTCTAACAAAATGCATGTCATGCCATTAAACATCAAATCAAAGCATCGTACAATCCAAGGAATTTGATTAATCTATAGACAATTGATGTGGTCCTTTTGGGGTCACAAGAATCCTAATGACAAAAGGCAGTTACTGAGAATAACTGGAAACACTAGGGAACAGAATAAAAAATCGCTGGGGAAATTGGTTATTACATGATGCTTACATCCCAGAGAATTCACTATCAGTCTTTTAACCACAAGCAATGTCTGATTTAATCTTCCAGATTAGTTCAATGCACCTTTCAAGGTCGCTAGTACAACTGAACACTAGCAAGTTGATTACTTCTTAAGTAGGGACAGTAAAAATTGTGGTTCAAGATCACACGTTCTAAGGTGTTATCAACAAGGTTCTTAAGGTGCCAAGACAGCAACCTGAAGCACCCTTGGGTGCCTTGGATGCCTAAATTAATTGAAAGCGTAAAAAGTGAATTAAATTGTCAATTAACATTGTTAAGCTCAATTTTTGTTTAAATATTATTTAATAAAGAATATTTACGTACATTATTTTTTTACTAAAAGTATCTACCTTCATTTTTTACCCTCTCCTCCTTTCTTTCTTTCTTTTTTTTCTACTTTTTCTTCTTCCCTTCTTCCCCACAACCCTTTTTACATTATTTTTTATTTTTATTCTTTTTCTTCTTTGTCCTTCTTCTTCCCCTGACCCCCTTCTCTTTACTGATGACTTTCCTATTACTAGAATTGTCTACCAGTCGTCCTTTTGACTCACCAATCAAATGGCACCACACAAAAAGGCTCAGGGTTTCTGCCACAACACCATGTAAAGGGCTTCAGGGTTGCAGCCACAAAGGGTCAACAATGTCAAGGAGGGGTTTAGGCATTTTTGTGTGTGGATGAGTCCAATCTATCACATGTGTTGGCCGTGTAGACTTAGGTCATTTCAGAAGTTTAAGTGGGATCTATTCATGGAAGGGAAGATTAGAGCTCGGGATTGGGGTCGAAGGACAGTGAGGAATCACTAGGAACACATGTGATTGGAGGAGTGGAGACTATCCATTTGGGCATGGAGATGGTCAGCCCTGGGTGTCCTTTCTGCTCAATTCGAAAGGTTGGATGAGGAAAATACCTTCTCATAAAGATTTAAACATTCGGTGTTGTCCACAAAGCAAACTTTGTTCCAGTCAATTCCATCCTGTTCATACTCCTAAAGTAGGAAAAATAAAATTAGATGTTAATGCGGTTTGCAAGCAGCACTGCCTACTCAACATATAGCTCATTGAAAAATAAAACAATCAGTTCAAAATATTACTGATAAAATTAGCCACCATAATTCATTTGGAAAATCCAAACATGATCTGGAAACGACATTATTCCATATAACTATAGTAGCCAAAGTAGACAAGATTCCAATTAAAATAAAAATCCAAAACATAATCTCACCATGTGGGATCAAACGTATAAATTTTTTTCTATATATTTCTATTTATGATCAAATATTTGGTTAAAACCTTTCACACAATTCCTAATCAAGTAATTTTAGTTCTTCCTGTATCTCTTTTATTTTTTTCTGCACTATTTAATTCTCCTCTCTCAATTGGTGCATTTTTTGGTCTTCTAAATATATGACCAAATCACCTAATTGATTTTCTTTATCTTATCTTCAATTGATACAACTCCTACTCTATTCCGAATAAAATCATTTTTTTAGTTTATTTCTTGTAGTACCATCAATCATCTATCTAAGCATATGCATCTCAACAATATTAACTTCTTACATAAAATCATGCCTTACAATCTAACAATTTGAGTCAGACAGTATACTTGGGTGAATAGTAATTTCTTAAAATTTTTCTTTTAATTTTAAAGGTATCCTCTAATCACATAACAGTCCAAATGTATTTCTCCACTTCATCTATCCTACTTTAATTTTATGAATAACATCCTCCATAATTTCAACATTGCTACTTAGTATAGATCTAAGTATTTAAAAATCATACTTTTATGAATTTCATAGCCATTTAAGTGTATATTTTTATTATTATTCCTATTTTCATTGAACTTACATTTCGTATATTCAGTTTTTGACCTACTTGATCTAAATCCTTTGGACTCTAAAGTATGTCTCTATCATTTTAATTTAGAACTAATTTCAACTTTATATTAATTAAAATTGTCATCAACAAATAACATATACCAAGATATTTCTCCTTAAATTTCCTGAATTATTTCATCTATAAATAAAACAAACGGGTATAAGCTTAGAGAAAACTTTTGGTGTAAACTCATGACTATTAGAAATTTCCTAATTTTTCTTCTTATAGTTTTAACATTAGTAACTATTCTTTCATACATGTTTTTTATAATATCAATACATCATATTGGTATTCTTTTTCTTTCCAATTCTTACCTTGAAAGATTTTCAAATACAGTATCATAAGCTTTTTCTAAATCAATATAAATTATGTAGAGATTTTTTTAATTCTAAAATTTTCTATTAGTTGTCTTAGTAGATGAATAACTTCCATTATTGACCTACTTAGCATAAAGTCAAACTAATTTTCTGTGAATTTAGTTGCATATCTTAGTCATTGCTCTATTAACATTTCCTAAAATTTCATAGTATGACTTTTAACTAAATACCACAATAATTATTACAATTTTGTATGTTTTACTTATTCTTAAATATAGGTATTAGAGAACTCTTCTCCATTCATCTGGTACATTTTTTGTCTTTAAAATTATATTAAAAAATTTAGTTAACCACTTAATCCCTACTTCACCCATACACTTCCACACTTCAATGGAAATAACATTCAATAGTTTTCCAAAATTTCATTTTCTTAAGGACTTCTACCTTCAAACTATCAATTATTCTAAAATAACTATAGTTTATAACCTTTGTACTATAACCCAAATTTTACATATGAGTTTCTAATGCCATCCAAATTTGGCACGTAAAAGCTTCTTGTGGTAGATTCATCAAAAAGTTTACTAAAATACCTATACCATCTATCTTTTATTTCATTTTTTTACTAAACCTCTACCATCCAAGGTGATGGGATGGATTTTTTCTTGGTCAATGAGAAGTAGTTCAACTCCATTTGATCTACAAAAACTTTCAATTACTTCTTTTGCAACTTGATCATTATCCCAATCTAGCACATGGAGTTGATCTTGTTATTTTTCAATATGGATTAAGTGATCTTGAAGAGTATTTCTTACCTTGACTCTGAATTTGTCCTTCTAGATTTTCTTCTTCTCCATACTGGAGTTGTTCTTCTTAATCTTCTCTTGCACAACTATATGGGATATTGATATTTTGGGGTTTTGAATTAAAATTAGACAAATGATTCAGCAATTTGTACTTGATTAGAAAATATATCTTCTCATTAGTTTTTACTTCATTAGGAATTTATTGTTGATCAGAGGATATCTTCAAGAGATCACTAATCAGATCAGTTGTGTGTGTGTATGTGTGCACTTTTTAGGGGAGGTTACTTAATACAATAGATATGACTCTAAATTCTAATGTAAAAATTAAATTTTAGGAAATCACTCGACAGCATAGAGTCGTTCAGGCAAAAAATTAATTCAATGACATATTTAACATGTTCTAGTCAGTCCTTAACATTAAGAAGTATCCATCTTATCACATTCAAAAAGTGACTGTGATTATTAAAAAGCTCCAGTGTTGGGAATATAGTTCAGCAACAAAAGAAAAAAATATATCTGATCCATTTTTACTAAAAAATAGATATTCACTTCCAAAAGCACAGAGAAACAGCATAAACAAGAAAAATCATCTTCCACCTCCTGCTCAAGTTTGAAGAGATGCCGATTGAAGTGCTGTTGCAGCCTTTCATTTGCATAGTTTATGCAAAATTGTTCAAAGCTATTCTTCTGTAAAAAATCAATAATGTTGAAAACAACTTGAAAGTAATCTTTTGAACAGCTTATCAGTAGTGCTTATGTGAAAAATGTAAAAGCTTACCTGAAAATATTCAAAGCCATATATGTCAAGAATACTTATCATTCTGCCTGTGTATGTCTTTCCCACACCAAGTGACCTATTTATTCGTTCCACAAGCCAATCAAATAGACTAGCATAAATGGACTTTGCCAGTGCATCCCTAGTGTCAACAGCCTGCCATAATAATTCGATATTTAAGAGTCAACTAAGAAATTCCACCTGATAGATACAAAGGCTTGTTTCATGACCAAAGAAGTACCTGTGAGAGGGTGAGCCTTTGAACAATATTTTCCTTTCCTGCTAGAATTTTGCGAGTGGATAGGGCTAAAATCAAATCCTGTGCATTGCATCCAAGCAACTTGGCTGCACTAGTGACTCCTATTTTTATCAATGATTTGTTAAAAGCCAATATCACCATTCTCAAATATTCAATATATAAATTCTACTAAAAATGATGCAATTTATGGTTAATAGTGCAATAATATCGATGATTTTCTGAACATTTGTGGAAGTTACAATTTACGATCATAAGTTATTTATCATGCATTTATAACTACTTAAATGACAACATTGAAAGTTTGTTCATGGTGATGCCCAAAAATATGGTTGGTAAGGTTGCTATTGCACCCCAACTACATAGGGCTTTGCACATAAAAACAATGTCTATCATAATTCTACCATGCAGAGTCAACCATGTGAATTCTTTTTCTCCATATAGTTCTATCTATAGTCAAATATTCAGTTAAAATATATAAATTTAAATATTTTGTCTCAATTCCTAATCAAATTGTTTTAAGTTTTTTTCTACTTCTTTTGATTTCTATTATACTACTTACTTCTCTATGCATCCTTTAATGTCCTAAGAATATAACTAAACCACTTAAGCCAGTTTTTTTCTTATCTTATCTTCAATTGGTGCAACTTCTATACTATTCCTAGTAAAATTATTTTTCAAGTTATCACTTGTAATATCACAAATCATCGATTTAAGATACGCATCTTAGTAACATTAATTTTTTACATAAGATCATGTTTTACAATCTAGTATTTTGAATCATAAAATATAGTTGGGTGAATAACAATTTATTAGAATTTTTGCTTTAATTTTAAAAGTATCCTCTTATCATACAATACTCCAGAAGTATTTCTCTACTCCATTCATCCTACTTTAATCCTAAGAATAACATTCTCTAAATGTATGTCTTTATCATTATTCTTATTTTCATTAAACTTACATTTCATATATTTAATTTTTAGTCTACTCAATCAAAATCTTTTAGACTCTAAATTATCTCACTATAATTCTGATTTGAAACTAATTCCTCCTTTACTTTCATTTACTAAAACTCTGTTACCAACAAAAGAAACCATGAAATAATAAATACAATTAAGTAAACGTAAGCAAAGACCTGAGAATAATAAGCAGCATAATAGTAGAATCACAAATACAACAAAATATTTAAATTTATATATTTTAACTGAATATTTGACTATAAATAGAACTATATGGAGAAAAAGAATTCACATGGTTGACTTGCATGGTAGAATTATGGTAGACAAATGTAAACAACAATGTTAAGTTATTACCTTCATTAAGTAACACATCCACGTGATTCTCATTGTCAATGACTAAAAAGGAAATATTTCCCAGCCATAACACTGCAGCAATCATAGAAAATATCTTCTCCTGTTCTTCTTTGTGGATATTGACAATATCTAGAGCAGCCTACAAATAATTCATGACAACAATTGCTCAATTCTTATATATAAATTTACCTAGCTTGCAATAAAATGAACATAATTTGGCATTTCAAATAAGTTGAGGATAATATTAATTGGTTTCAGAATTGCAAAATGATTTTCTTTTCAAAAGATTACCGTTAGCATATTATAACCCTCAGCATCATCAATGCCATCGATCATCAAACAATCACTATGTTTCAGATATTCGTAATCTTTGGCCATCTTCAAATTCAAATTGTCTGGTATATCAATTAAGCCAAAAACCCATAATGATAAATGAGGTTAAATTGAAAATGGGAATTGCCTAAAAATCAAATTATATGGAAAAACAAAAGAGAGTAGCCTATCTATTCAGCTATGGGAATGGAACAAACACAATCATGCAAAGAAATGATGGAAACTGTAATAGCATGTGGGGTGTTGCCCTCTAAGGTTCTTGATTCTTCTACACATGTTATGCAACCTTTTGCCTGGAAACAACTCACTTTCCCATGGAAAATGGTTATTTCAGAAATATATTCCCACTTTAACAGCATGTGGGCATGTGCCAATGGAGTCTAAAAATGAAAGAACAATGCAGGAGAACCTTTTAAATGAGGAGGAGCCCCAGCACAAAGTTGGTAGAAAATATGATAAGACCTTTCACCCATTGCACGTTGTACAACTCTTGACTGCCACACAATACCAAAGCATTGATCAATGTCTGGAACCATTTAAACCAGAACAAAACAAGGCAAAGTTGAAGTGGAAGTCTAATTACCTTCTCAAGCAAGACTGCCCAACATAAATAAGAAGCATGAAAGAATAAGGTCAGTTTCAAAATAAAAAGAAGAGAAAACAGTACCAAAATTTTAAATATAACTTACAGGTCTGGATATTAGCACCACAGATTTTTCCAGCCACACTGAAGTGTATGTCAATAAGCTTTCCCTATGTATTGATAAACAGTTCTCCACTAATCAAGACTACTCATAATATTAACCGTTCAATGATAAAATAAGACAACATTCCAGTAAAATAATCATGATTTATTATAAAATAGAAAAGAAACAACCACGCAAATGCCCTAAGATAAATAATACATCTAAAGGAAGATGGAGGGCTTACAAAGCGACTAGAGTTATCATTCCTTAGAGTTCTTGCATTACCAAAAGCTTCCAGGATGGAGTTAGTCTGCAAAACTTCATACTCTATACCACTGCCACCTCCAAGAGTGGCCAAGTACTGCATAGCAACCTTTGCTGTCTCAGTTTTTCCCGCTCCACTTTCACCACTGTTCAGAATACACACTCAAAGCAGAATAAAAAATGTTAAAAATTCCTGTAAAAATGAATTAATAACTATCTGTTCATAGATATGTAATCCTATCCTAAAGTTAATTCATCCATGCAAATAGACATCACTTTAGAACTCCAGAATTGACATGAAGGATTGGTTATGGATGCAAGGATTTGACATGGTTCAGATAATGTAAGGCTGAAAAGAGCTATCAACATATAAGGGCCATTGGCTATCCTAACAATTGTGCCTTAAATAGAAAATGATAAAAAAATGGAACGAAAGGAATAATATCCCACTTAACCAGAAAACATGAAAAATAAAGTTCAAATATACCTGATGATGATAGATTGATTTATGTCATCTGCAAAACAAGTAAATAAATAAACAAATAAGATTCCTTACTGTCCACCACATTCTCTGGTGTTACTAGAAGAAACAGCAAACTTACCTCCCATCATTTCACCAAAGGCATTGTCGGCAATGGCATAAACATGTGGACTATCCATAAGTTTATCTCTGTAAGCTTGAATAATATGATTTTCATAGAGAGGGACTTTTTTAAAGGGATTGATAGCAACCAAAACAGGCCCAGCTTTAGTCTACAGTAAATCAAACAGTTAGATCAGAGAGAGAAATTAGGCTATAAAAACACTATTGCCGCACAGAATATTGTTGAACACTTAGTGCATCAGGTAATGCCCATAATAACACTCACATAAATTGTATCACGAGAATATCGATATTCAAGATTGTGAAGCACTGAAGGTTCGTTTAAGTAGCTCAGCTGTATCAGATTCTCCACACCATCAAGAATATATGGATTTGCCGGAAGCAGTTTCTCTGTAGGAACTCTCAAAATCTGAGAAAAACATAACAATAAATAAAATAAAGCACGCAATAATCAGTGTGCAACACCTTGTAAAGTCCTAAGGTGTTCAACTAAGTTACATCACCTAGTAAGGTCCATACTTACTTTTCCATCAGATAATGAAACATGAACATCTTCCCCTAAAAACAATTGGATCTTTCCCAACTCCCATTTCAAATTAGGAAGGAAGCACCAGACTTGAAGTTTCTAAAGTAAAAAAAAAAAAAAGATAAGATCAGTTTTTCACCAAAGCATACCCAAGTTAAATGCAAGAAACTATAAAAATAATACAAAATGATTAGGAACAACCATGTTACTTTACTTTCTCATGGTGTATATGGTTAAGAAGACTGAAAAAAATGCATAAACAAGCCTTGATTGAGGAGAAAATATTACTCCAGAGGTGAATAGAAGCATAATTAACCATGAAGCACAATATCAAATATCTCACATTAGCTAGAAACAAGTGATGTTGATCATGTGATTCTATTATCTGACAACATTGCCATCAATGACATGGGATATAGGATTGAGAAACCTAGGCAGAAAGACACACGAACAAGCATTGGTTAAGGAGAAGATATTACTCCGTACCTGAATGGTAGCAACATAACCATCCAGGAAGCACAATATCAAATATCTTACATCAGCTAAAGAACAACTGTGCTCATCATGTGATTCTATTATCCAACAACATTACCATCAATGTCATGTGAAAATCAAACACTACCACTACAAAGTAATACAACAGCCTTGCTGTAAGTGTAATATTTTAGTATACAAAAAACATAGCTAAAAATGTACTACTTTCACCATTGACACAATAATCTCACCAGGAAATTTTATAGAGAAAAAAAAAGGATTACCAATAGAAGAAGAATTACTTGTGAAGACAAGAAATGAAGGAAATAGAATTATGTATTAATCAAGGCACTGCCTCTATATACAGAAGCCACAAGAACAAGATCATTACATAACAAACAATGTGGGACTAAACCCACAAGAAACCCTAACTTAACATGACATGAAGATTCACATAAAGATCCATTTACTCATGCACTCTAGAACTCTTCTTTAAGTTGGAGCATCTAAGATATCTAACTTGCAACAGATTCAAATATAAGAATAAATAATAAAGCAATCATAGCCAATTATAATACACTCTAAAGAAGCAAAAACTATGATAACTACCATAGAAAAAGTAGCAGAACATAGCACCGATATACAAGCAAAAACAACAGTCTTTTTTTTACCAGATAGCTAGTACATACAAACATCAATCAATTGACTCAGTCTTCCACACTTGATTCATTCAATAGCAATAGTTGTGGCATACATTAGGCAAACTTCAAACTACTAAGATTGTTGGCAACCTTAGACTCAGTTAACTATAACAAACACCTATAAACAAACACTAATAAACTTTTAAAGACAAGCTTCTGTAAATACCAATACAACAACCATCAAACCATCCAAAAATAGTGAAGTAACACTTTCCACTATCAAGAGACTTGTCCAATGTAGAGAAAACATTATATTGATGGAGTAAGATTACTTCAACAGTGAAGTTCACACAAGAAAAAGTATAATAAAATTAGAGGTTGATGATAAATGTATTTTTTTCCCCTTTTTAACTTTCTTTTTTTCTTCCCTTTTATGGATCTACAATTTTTAGCGCTGTTTTTTTTCAAAAAGCTCCTATATCTACTAATCATTTGCTCGTACCCTTCTCTTTTACCATTTCTTTTTTTTGAAGACATCTCATTCTTGAACCCCTCCCTCGTTTTCTTCTTCATCCTTCTTTGTGAACCTTAATGAGCACTTTGATGGCAATGTGGAAGGTGAGGGAGTGACTACTATGGAAAAGGAGACCATGAAGATGACCTTGATAGCAGCAGCGAATCTACAGAGAGGTTGAGGCTAGAGGATGAGTAATGTGGTATTAAACCCATAAGAAATTCTAGCTTAGCTTAACCTTGAGATTCATATAAAGAACCATTTATTCATACACTCTAACACTATTATATGAGAGAGGACACATGAGCCAAGCTTCCCTTGATAAGACTGAGAGAGTCAGGTAAAACTATCCAAGTAAACTCCCAGTGGCTGTAATAAAATTTAGATTTCCTATTCATGTATTTTCTAAACGGTATTCTCCAACATAACTAACCAGGAAGCACAATATCAAATATCTTACATCAGCTAGAATAAGTAGTATTCATCATGAAAATTGCTTATTTGCAGTCAATGTTACAGGAAAATATATTACTATGACTACAAAGTAGTACACCAACCTCTGTAAAATATAATATTTTCCTATTGATGCAATAATATAGCTAAAAGACGTTATTTCCACCATTAACGCAATAATCTCACCAGAAAATGTTACAGAGATGAAAAACCAAGGATTTCCAATGGAAGAAGAATTCTGAAATGAGGAGAGACGTAAATGAGCCAGGTTTCCGTTTGTCAGATTGAGATAGTCAAGTAAACAAAATATCCAAGTAAATTCCTACTTTTTTATGTAATAAAATTTACATTTTGATATTTGTAGCAGTGAAAAGATTTTGTATTCAAGAAATGCCGTCGACAATATTCATCAAAATAAAATAACTTCCTAATGTATGGTATTAGAATTTTGAACCCAGAAGAAAAAGGTATCATGGGTGATTGTGCCACTTATGATGTAAGGTATTATACCATTTACAATATTATTTTAACATAATTTTTGCATGACGCATGATGATGTTGAAACCAAGAACAGAACGAACATGAATGTGCATATGCAGAAAAGTTAGTTCTAGTAACAATAAAGCATGGATTCAATATTGGCAGCTCTACAGCTTGAGTGCGATACTTTGGAGAAGCGAAGGTCAACCTGGAATCAGTGATTAGTGAGTTTTACAGCTTGGCTTTGATATTTCAAAAGTTCGATATAACCAACGAATTTGAATCCCACGGATAAAAGACAACAACAGATCATGCAGTACCTTCTTCAGCGTAAACTTTGCGTCACCATCCGACCCAAACTCAGCCGAAGGAGCCAGTGGAATTGCAGGGACGGCAGCAGACTCCACCTCATCTTCCTCCTGTATGTTCTCCTGAAAGATGTCTGCTTTGGGCAACATATCATACGGAGACTCCTCTTGCTGGTCTGCTTTCATTCTCTTGCTTCCGAAAATCCCTGTCCTAAATCCTACCTTCCTGGCCTCCATAGGTGTGTCCTGATGCCCCATCACCGTCCGCTTCTCCAAGTCAGAAACACCATCCTCCAGACCACTTCCAACCTTGGAACTAACAGGCAAGGACCTCCCCGACGACGGCAACCTTCCCTTCTTGATGGGCCGTTGTGGCAGAGCCGGTGGCTGATCCTTGGGCTGCTCTTCCTTCCTCCGAATAGCATCCAGCATTTCCTCCAGGGAGCTCCTCCCCATTAGAGCGGCAACTGGCGCTTCCAACTTGGTTTTACTCCGAAAAAGTCAATATTTTCAAGCACCTGAGGACGCCCCCTCCCCCCAACACACCTCCCCAGCAATCAAAATCAAATGTCTTCCAAATTTTCTTTGCCAAGTCGAAATTCAGCGAAGAAAAACGTCAGCCCAACGGAGTGCAAGCCATCAGTCCCAAAGTGGGTTCCATCTAACACCTCAAAACAAGCAGCAAACAATAGGAGAAGGAAGAGGAAGGACTAGGAGGGGGAAATGAATGCAATGGGGGGAGGGCAGCCTCAAAACTAATGCTGGCCAAAGGAATGAGAAAGGAAGAATGATGGGTTTTCATTATTCAACTAGGGTTCGCTTGCTTGCTTTCAAGCTATTCGACAGCACCCACGAATTCAAATTCTGGTCGAGGACCCACGACCACACCTTCATTTCTCGTCGTCGTCCTGCTCCCGCTCCTCTTCCTTTTTTATTTTTTCCTACTTCCAGATTAACCCAAAAAGTAAAAAGGGCTTGAAGATTATTTGGCGACCTCTAATTCGGGAATAAGGTACGGCATGCCACGCCACTCTGCTAATCCCCAGTTGGTTGGCGCATGTGTTGTGGTTTGGGGTAGGAGGTGATTGCGCGTTGGTTGGAGGGGCAATCTAGTCAACGAGGGCAATCATTAGGGGTGTAGATGAAGCGAGCGGGACAGCTTTGACCGTTATCGAAAATCTCAACGTTTGCACGTGACTATCCACTCATGGCATAACGTTGTCGTTATCTTATTATTATTATTATTGTAATGCTGACGGTGGTCGGAGTAATGCAGTTATGGTGTACGTAGTTCTATGGAAATTTTCTGCAGTGTCGAATCAGACGATCTGAGCCACTCGTAACACACCCAGCGAGCGGCTGTGATCTTCGGCTTGGCCCAAGTGAAGGGCAATGGTAGACCACAGGCAAGGTTCGCATGGTTAGTGGAATGCATGACTCTAATATATAGTTGTGAAATTAAATTTAAAAAATTCCCATCCATGAAAATAATCGCATGCACATGAGAATAATCACTCCACAGCGTTTTTATCTTTCGGTCCAAAGAAAAAGAGAATGTCGTCGCTTCTTCAACATGAAGCTGCGAGAGGAAAATGTTTCGGCCTCGATGAGACAGCCGGCACAAAATGGCAGCTTTCAACGGGAATAAAAAAAAAACAAAAGCCTGTGATTTTTCAATTGCTAAACAAGATTGCTAGCTCGAGCTTTTATTTTCGTATTATTTATCGAAAAATACTTTTATTTCCTGTGATAAGCAAAATACTTTCGATACTTTTTATTTATGTCTAAATTTTTTTTGCTAATGGTAAGTGGATTGAAGAATCCCTGCCAAAATTAATGATAACGAAGTGGAATATCAATAATTATTATTATCGGTGATAGATAAACTCAGTTCTATAATAAATGTTTTGAAGCATTCACAAGAAAATATAGAATTACGCATAAATTAACTGCCTCCTATCATTTTTAAACTAGTGAATAAGTTAATTAAAAGTGTAATAAATAAATCAAACAGATATCAGAAAAAATAGCTGATTTCAATTAAAAAATTAGATAAACAAACTTATTGTTGGAGCCAACAAATTTTCAAACAAACTTATTGGTGCTATATGAGCAGATAAACTTATTGTTTTAGGATATACTTATTTTATTGATTATTTCTAACAAATTAATATTCTGAAATATTTGGTCCGGTCGGCCGACTTCCACCCGCGGCTTGCGTAGTGCGGGTCACTCCTGTCCATCGGGAAAAATGGCGGACCAATCGCCGGTCCTGACGGCGCACGTTAAAGTGAACGGCGTCCCGTCGGAGCTGAACCTGACGGTCGACGGGGCTCTGGAGTGGAAGGTCGTTAATGGGAGGGGAGGAGGCGTGATCGCGATAGGCAAGGATGTATTGGGGATCGCGGTGGAGGGATACGGGAGGACGGTGATCACCATCAACACCCTCACGTCGAATGGCGGCGAACGAAGGGCTGGCGGCTTCTGTTGTTGCTTGGGTAGTGCCGGTGATGGGAGGGTGCGGAGGGACGTGGTGGTGGAGGCGCTGGATGACGATGGTGTTGGTGATTTCTTGGTGGCTTTAGCGGAGAAAATAAGGGAGGTTATCGATTCTCTCGGTGAGTGATTTTTCTTTCATTCAGTTTTAGTTTTTATTTCGAATATTTTTATTCTTAGATTTCACTTTGATTTTCTTTTGGTCCTTGTCACAAATGGATCTGCCGGTGAGAAACTTGACAGTGTAATACCGAGGACAAATCGTATTTTTCCACTTTTAGATCTCGAATTGCCTCAGTTTCGCATTTTTCCTAACGTTTTTTACTTTCATTGCTTGTTGGAAAAATGCATCTTGAGTGTTGTGTGATAACCAAATATCTTCAAAATCAAAAGAAAATTTATTTAGAACATTTGTTCACTTGGCTATACTTTATGGCACTGAATGTTGAGCTGTTGAACATGAACATGTATAAAAAAATTAGTATTGTAGAAATGTGAATGTTAGCTTGGGTGAGTGGTAATACAATAAGAGAAAAGTTAAAAAATGTTTTCATTTAAAATAGAGTGGGATTCACATCAATTGAGATAAAATAAGAGAAATTCTTAATACCCATAGAAGGCCTATAGATGCACCTGTAAGGAAAGGACAATTAATTAATAACATTGGTGACCTTAAAATAGGTGGAGGAAGACCAAAAATAACTTGGCTAAAAATAATGAAAAATATTTACAATTATATAATTTAACATTCGATCTAGCTGTCGATAAAAAATGAATGAAAGGAAAATATTCATATGATTGAACCCATGGTGGGATAAATAATAATCAGTAGATATTCATTTTTACTTTCTGAAACGTCAGTGGACACTATTATATTCATGGAAAAACCAATTGATGTCTTCAAAAGGCATTTATTTGCTTCAGCCGGTTGTCTATCAAATATTCAAATATTCCACTCTAATTGTTGTTAAATATTTACAACTTTCTTTTACATATTTTCAATGAAAATGGTTTTTTTTCAACACTTAACCAAGAGGCATGAGAATCACAGATTGCCCATATTACTCTGGGTAGTTATTTTCTTTAATAATTGATAATTGACAGTATCAGTTATCAATATGGTTCCAGATATTAAAATGATTACAGAAATCATTATTGTATGCAGGTCGTCCAAGAAGATTATTTGTCATCTTAAATCCATTTGGTGGAAAGAAATCTGCAAAGAATATGTTCAATAGCCAAGTCAAACCTCTACTTGCCGCAGCTAATATAGATTATACATTACAAGGTGAATAACTACATGATTTTTATCACTTTTATGCTTACTTCTTCTAAGTCGATCATTTATCTTCCATTTTTTTTCCTGTTCCCTCCATCATTCTTACCATATATCTATCTTTTAGAAACTGAATATCAGCTTCACGCTCAAGAAATGGCTTACAATCTGGATCTCTTGAGATATGATGGAATTGTGTGTGTGAGTGGAGACGGTGTTCTTTCAGAGGTCAGCAATCTGCCTGGTGAAGATCATAATTGGAATATATTCTATTTTAACATTCAATCTGCAATTTTAAACTTATTCTCATGAAAATATACTGACCTATTTTTAGAAATCATATTGATCAATAAAGAATTCTGGAAGTGTGCTGACATCTCTTGTATCTATATTGAACTCAAGCATTCAAGCTAAGATTTAGTAGAAGAATTCCTGAGTACAGACAAGCTTTCTGAACCTGCCAGATACTTATGTAGTATTTTTCTGCATAATATGCATTGCTGGAAGCATGTAATTTCACAAAATATCTTTACTATTTTAACCTCACATCATTTGATCTTGAGCTCTCTTCATCTCTCCTGAATTAGGTATTAAATGGGTTGTTGAGAAGAGATGATTGGAAATCTGCAATAAAAATGCCCCTTGGAATAATTCCAGCAGGTTCTTTTTCAGGATACCCTGACCCCATGCCCTTGTGGTGGGTTTATTTTTTGATTTTATCAACTGTCTATGCAACAATTCAAACTTCAGTGACAGTACTTCAGTTGTTCTCATTTCCTACTTTCATTAATTTATATAAAAAATATTATCCAAAACTTACAATTTCAAATGCAGGCACAGGAAACGGCATGATAAAATCAATTCTGAACCCTGTATGTGATGACTGTTCAGTAACTAATGCTGTCTTCACAGTCATACAAGGTTGTCTTCTTTATTTTTTCTTTGATTTGAATTTGTTATTCTGTGGATCATATGCAATCAATATTTCTTTTGAACTCTATACCATGCTACCTTTTTGTGTAATTATTATCTTCTATGGTTGTTCCCCTGTTTTTGCAGGTTACAAATGCAAACTGGACATTGCTACTGTTTCACAAGAAGAAACGTTGTTCTTCAGTTTGTTGTCTCTTTCATGGGGTATGGGAGAATGTTAAAAAGCGCCTTTTTTAAAATCATTTGAAAATTATCCAATCTGTTTCCATTTTATTTATTTTACTTCTTCCACATTCGTTATTTACTTGAAGTGATTTTATGAAGAATGTATATGAGTTATATCCTTTTATTGTTAATATCACTCTAGGAATTCATATAATTGTTTGGTTCATAATGTATAGCATGATGAGTTTGCATTCTCATGGAAAGAAAATGACAGAATGCATGAACTTGGATGCCAACTTAATATATTTACTTGTTGGGTACTATTTTGTAATATGTTGATGGGTTTTCTGGAATGGTTGATGTGCTGTGCTAAGTGTGGTGCATGTTTCTGGGTTTACGCAAAACCTTGATCAACCCAAAACCCGAAATTCTTGGGTTGGGTGTAGATTTCAACATTGGAGTACTCGAATTAACTTGTTTCAAAGATATACACATACATACATAATTATATATTATTAGGCAAAGGGAATGGGATATAACATCGTGCTGAAACAGGGTAGGGTACAAATTTCTTGTGAGTGAACATCGTTAAGGAGACATGGTATAAATGGACTTTGGTGGGGTTGGGTTGTCATTTGAGTATTGTCACTACTCTTGGGAATTGGCCCCTAGAAGTGGAGGAGATTGTAAGGTGTGGTACCAAATTGGTGTTAGGGAATGGTGAAGGGGTTAATTTTTGATGGGATGTGTGGATTGATGAGATGCCACTGTGTTTGCTGCTCTTAGCTTTAGTCCCAATTGAATCTTCCATCCAGGTAAGTGTTGCAAGTGTTATAAGCTTTTAAAGGTCGGGATAATGTGAGATATTAGTTTTAAAAGGATTTTGAATGTTAAATAATTTGCTAAGCTTGTGAAACTTATGCCTTTTCTTCATAATCATATCCACCTCTTGTTTTTACAAGTTCTTACTCACAAGTCTAGAAATGGAGCAAGGATGGGATTTTTCCTGTGAAGACACTCTACCATGTCATGAATCATAGTGGTGTTTGATCAAAGTTTTGGAAGTACATTTGGAATAGCTTCATCCCCACAATGGTCTAGTTCTTGGAAATTTTGGTATGGTGAAGTCCTTATAGAGCAAGCATTGCAAAAGGGGGGCGTTCAACTTGCTTGCATATGCCATTGTTGTTATAGGTGAGTGGATAGTTGTTGGTACCTTTTCTTTGAGTGTGCATCTATTGAACAATGGTGTGAGATCTGGTTAGGCTTTGATATCCATTAAGAGCTGAGTATGGCGACTTTTTGGGAATATTGGGTAGCAAAATATGGTCTAGATAAAATGAGGATGAAAAGATGATACATTTTCTCACAAGCCATCTAGTGGCAAAGATGTTTGGAGTGTAACAACAAAATCTTTCGAGCTTCATCCCAAGTTGAGAATCAATTCATGTCTAAACTCCTTACATCTCCCACTGTGTGCTGGATTGTATTGGTGATGCAGAGTTATTTATATTTGCACTTGCTTATGGCTTATAAGTTTATTCTATGCCCAGAGCTTTGTCAGTTTGGGCAGTAAATGATTTTTGGTTCTTTGTTTCTTTGTTTTGGGGTCACAAGCTTTGGTAATCTGCCCTTCAATGCCTTTGTATTTTACCTACGTCTAGCTTGTTTAGGCCCATTGGTTTTAGTTGATTTTAATCCATTTACTTTGTTGCTATTCTATTCACTGAAGTACCTATATCTATGCATTGCAAATAATCCTTCGTTTCATGAATAGACCAAGCACATTGTGGCTAATTGTCATTATGTACATGGCATTGTATTGATCCTATATACCTCGTATACTGAATCTTTGTATAAACTAATTGGCATTCTCACCAAGTGTTGAGTATTGGAGTTTTTGAATTTTATGTAACAAACTTGGCATGACTAATGTATATGTTCCAGGTGAAGTAGAGTTAAATTTATTATTTGTCCCCATCTGGTTTAGATTATAAACTTCTTGATTGTGAAATTGTGAGATCATAATCACAATTTGAAACAAACACTTTTGACATAATCAATTATGACAACAATCTGGACGGTTATCAACAGTATTTTTGTCAAAGGGATTTGAAAATCTAGATAATTGATTTATTTTTTTTATCAGATTATGTTGTCAATTATGCATTTTTTGTCTTGAATGGTTATAATTTGAGCAGAACAGCTCTTATATGTATGTCATTAGATAAGTATGTAGATTAGATGGATATCCATACAAGGGATAACCTCTATATATATCTAAATGATCCTAGTAATAAGATTACACTTTCATTCTCTCCAAATCTCCAGGAATATGTAATCTTTGATGTTGCTTATAAATACAATATGTGTGCCCCCTCTCTTCACCCCCCACCACCCAACCACATATTTTGTGCTTCCATAGTTCACGTAAGAACTGTCTATTGGCTTATGCAGGTTTAATAGCAGACATTGATATTGAATCTGAAAAGTACAGGTGGATGGGAAGTGCCCGTTTGGAAATATATGTATGGATGATTTATGGTCCTGCTTTTATTCAAGTATATAGTTTATACTGCTAAAAGAAATGAATATTTAGTGGATGTTCTTAGTTTTGGTTTTTGGTATTATGTTGCTTCCAGCCTTTGATGCGAGTAATGAACTTAAGGAAATACAATGGAAGTATTGCCTTTGTACCTGCTTCAGGGTATGACACTCAGGGCGATCCAGTAAATGTTGATAGCTGGGTAGAACTCGTGAGCAAAAACAAGGAGACAGCCCAGCAAAATGGGTATCAGGGGCCGGAGCTTTCTTTGCAGAATTCTGACTGGAGGATGATCAAGGGTCCATTTGTTTCTGTTTGGCTCCACAATGTGCCTTGGTCTAGCTATGAAGTCATGGCAGCTCCTGACGCCAAGGTTGATTTCAAAAGCTTAGTTTATGCATTCTCCCATGTTTATTGTCTTATTTATTTTAGAGTCATGGTATATCTACTAGGTGACCCTTTTTTCATTCTCTCAACCGCTTCATTTGCTTCTGTGATGTGAATGCGTATGCCCAAAAAATAGAAAAGAAAATAACAAGGTTTCTGGGCTATGTTCTATCCCTATCATAGAGATGATTGTTTGAAGTGGGGGTTATGACTGTCTGCCAGTCTGACCACCTTGAGGAAGTTGTGCCTCTTGGTGAACTTGTAACATCTCCTAATTAGCTAATGGTCCAATCCCTATGGTTATTCATATTTTTAATTGTTCGAAAGTGGGTATACTATAATCCTCCCTGTTGGTCAATCAGCTCAATGAAGTGCGCTTCTTGAACTTGTAACATCTCTTAATCCCTCTAGCTAGTGCAGAGTTTTAATGAATTGAAATTAGCGATTCTGATGCTTTTGCTTTTAGATCGTGAATGGAGATGGTTTTCATGTGGCAAAATGGTTCACACCGTGTTTGACTTGTTAATAAAATATGTGCGTATGCATGATTCCTCTAACGTCAGTTTTTGGATGCCTTTATGCAGTTCTCGGATGGGTATTTGGATATGATTATTGTCAAGGATTGTCCGAGAGCTTCTTTATTGGAAATGCTCCTAAAGACAAAGGATGGAAGTTATGTACAATCTCCATACGTGACCTACCTCAAGGTGTGAAATATAGATAGATAAACATGTGGGAATCATATGCAATTTAGACTTTTCCTTGGAGTTGATGTTTGCGATATTTTCCTTGTGAACTTCCTAGTGACATGAAAAATAAGTTAGTGGTTGCAGTTTCTCGGCATTATGTAACTTGCAATTTCATGCAGGTAAAGGCGTTTCGACTAGAGCCAGGAGAGGTCGTTGGGAGTTCAGAGCAGGGAGGGATCATCGCTTCTGATGGAGAAGTTCTTGCCAGGGGAAGAGGAACTTACACCTCAGGCTGTCAAGCTGATGGAATGGTCTACGGTCCTCCCATAGAATTGCAGGTAGAGCAAGGTCTAGCCACTATTTTTGCCCCAAGGTACGAGTGAAGGATGTTCGTCTCCGGTGATCGGCTGTGCGTGAATCTTTGCGAACGTTACAGAAGTGGATAAAACTCTTGGTGCGGTTGAAAAGATGAATAAATGGCAGATGACCACGGCAAGGGCCGCCACTGCCACCATCCTTTCTCTACTCTGGAGCCAGTGCAATAAATACCTTGCATAAGTTATATTTGGAAACTGCTATTCAAGTTTTACAAACGTTTCATTCTCATTTGTAATAAAATAAATTTATTTATTTTACTGCTCTCAAACTTTAATTTCATTGTTAAAGTTCGTTACCTACAGATGAGAATGAAGTCTGGGGCGGGGGACAACGCTTGTCGTGTCATCGGGGGGGGAGGATGAGATGTCATCATTCATATACTTGGTGTGATGTGTTTGTTGTTCACACGAGAGATCCGAGAGAAGCTTGAGTTACATTCGTAGAATGGGAATTTAAGGCCTCGTTTGGAAAAGTAACGCTCCTCCGATTCTAGAATCCTTAACTCTGGGCCACTCTTATCATATGGTCGTCTTGCATTAGGTGATCGATTACCTGCAGGGTTTGTTTGATGTTTTGATCTTCAACATGTTGAATGCCGTGCGGCGGTTTTTAGAAAGTCAATGGTGGTGTTAGGGCGCGTTCATCGATCTTTTCGTTACTACAATGGTCATCGGAGCGGCATCTCGCATGGTGTCTGATATTTTAAAAAAACAAATGCAAAAAAGACATGTAATAAAAAGAGAATTTTGAAATTTTTTATTATTAAAATATTAAAAATCGTAATTCTTGGTATATTTTTTACGGTATTACAACAATTCTTACGATATTACAAAAAATGGTAAAAAATATTTTACTTTCGATCTTTGATGCGAACAACTTTTAAAAAAAAAGTTACAAAAATATTTTGCTGTAAAAATCTATTTTAATATTTGATAAATTACCGTAAAAAATCAAACATAAATCGTGATTAAAAATGAAACTCGACTACTTTCTGCGGAACGAACCTTGTAGATAATTTTCGCAAATTGTCCGTACCATCCGTCCCTTGTTACCACCGTAGTGCTTGTGGATGCATGGCACACGCGCCTTACGTTGATCGTTTCTGTCCGCGGACTGCGGTTTTCGTGTTACATAAAATGCTTCGTCCGTAAAAACGTCGGTGTCCATTTTGATAACGACATTATCAATTTCTTTTTTCTTTTCAAAAAAGGGCTTCGCATGTGGAAACCTCACATCCAGAGGAAAGGAAAAAACGTCGGGCGCGTTGTCGTGCGATTGTTTGCATTTTTTACCACAAACTTGAATGCTTCGCAGAAACAAACGCATCCGTCCTCTGACCGACGGCGGGTGAGAAATAAAAACATTTTCAGATTGGAAAAAAATATTAGGTTTGCAATATCGGTCACGTAAGTAGATCGACCAACACCATGCATGCATGTCTGGGAGCAATTAAGGACGACGACCGACGATGGAAGGAAGATAAATAAAAAATAAACGAATATCTAAGGTCGAGGTCGTGTGTAAAAATACAGACAAGCACGTCATAAATGTGAATAAATATATCTGGTTGCGATCGCGCGGTAGGGGCTTGCGTGCAAACGAAAAAAGATATTTGTGAATGCATTGTCCTGACATTTGATTTGATCGACGGTCTTGTATCCTTGCGAAGAAAAAAATGCCATTTCATTCATTCGGTGAATCGTTGAGGTTGCTTTCGCGGAAAGTCACGCTAAACTTCTTAACCGAAACTAATAACAATAATAATCGTAATTCTTATTTTAATCTTGATTATCCATCGCTCAAAATTCATAAATGAAGGTGGTGACATGATCATCCGACACCCTAACCTGACCGCAGGTTCCTTCACCCACGGCGACGTTGAAAACGGAGACGTCGCTACCACCGCGCTATTGCATGTTCTCCCCTTTTTCTTAACGTCCGTGTCATTTACTAAATAAAAATTATAATATTACGAAAATATAAATACATTTTGTTTAATTTTTCCGATAATTATTTTCGCGTGCTTCTGAGGAGAGAAAAGTGCAGGAAGCAAAGAGGAGACGAGACGAGAACGATAGGAGACCTCGATCTCAACTCCACATACTCCCCAGCTCCGAACCGCACCTCCTCCTCCTACTTCTGCTAGGGTTTTTTTTGTTCGCTGTTTGTTATGCTGCTAGAGCTTCGTTCCTATCTTCTCCATGTCGACTTCGTCCGCCACAGCCGCCACCGCGGTGTCTAAGATCTGCTTCAATACGTACTGCAAGGAACCCAAATCAGAGCCTCCCCCGAGGAAAAGAGGCTGGAGGCTTCGAACTGGGGAGCTCGCCGACCTCTGCGACCGATGCTCGTCAGTTCTTCTTCTCCTTCGCTTAATTGCTTCCTCCTTTCTTCGTTTGTATTACTAGTCGATGCATCAATCGAATTGAAACAAATTGGTAGATTTCCTGGCCTGTCGTGGGGCAAAGGTGTGATATTTATTGTTTCGGTTATATCTTCGAGCTAGTTTCCAAGTCCCGATTTTCTGTTTTCTATTTTTCCGGTGTGGGGGTGGATGGATCGGCTGATTAGTGATTACGACCTGATCCATACGTTGTTTCTTGGTCCCACATCCTAATTATTGTTTTCCTTGTTCTAGAGATATTCGCAAATTGTAATTCCAAGATATACAGTGCTATTCTGCTCTTTAAACCTGTACGCTCTACTGAGGTAATGATCGTTAACTATATAAATCACACTTACACTCGACTATCTGTGGCGTTCATTTACAGGACGTCTTATGAGCAAGGAAGCTTTTGTGAGACGTTTCATTCAGACAGCGATGGCTGGAGAAAGTGTGAGACCTGCGGGAAGGTGTGGATGTCTGTTTATCTCACCGAGAATTGTTTTCTAGTTGTTTTTGGTACTTTTCATTTTCTTTCTAAACAAGATTTTAAAATCTGTTATGTTTCTTTTCGTTACTCATTTGGATTTCCGTAATTTTCTTCCATAGAGAGTGCATTGTGGGTGTATTGTATCGGCAAGTGCATTTGCTCTTCGCGATGTTGGGGGAATCGAGTGCATCTCATGTGCTCAAAGAAGTTTTGTCATGGTAAGGGGATTTTTTTCCTATCTCGAGACCTAACGTTATCAAGGATGAATTTCTACCTTTTACCTAATATTTATCAATGTTGTAAAAAAATAGAAAATCGACATTATACAGATTGAAAATTAAATTTTTTTTCAAATGGGAATCTGTTGAAAAATGCTATAAATTCAAAATAAATATATTTACAATAATTAAAGTATCAAATTCATTCCAAATAATTGAATAAAATAAATTATAATTTAATTACATTTAAGACAATTTCAAAGACATAATTCTAATTTGCTAATCAAGAATAAATGCTTAAATTCAAAACATAAATGAATGTATAAAAAGTACGATTAATGTTGTAAACAGCAAAATTCAACTACAAATAGTGAAATTATATCAATCAAAAGGTGAAATCTTAAAAAATAAAAAGGCCAAAACTGAAAATTGGCTGCTTTGCTTAAAAAATGGGGAAAATGGTTATGTCCAAACCATTTCTTTCATGTTATAGTCATTCTTTGTAAAAAATAACTAAATAATATTTGTTTTTCATCAAATTTTCAACATATTATTAAAATACAAAGTTTTTACATGCTTAATAATTTGGAACAAGGATGCAAGCTATTACATAATATAATGCTTTATACATTCTTCAATGCAATAGTATCTTGTTTGCGATTTCAGTATGTAGTCATTAGCATTTTTGCACTTGTGCATGTCTTCACACACACACACTCACTCAATCACTCACTCACTCACTCACTCTATATATGTATGCATGTACATGTGTTTGCATTCTCGATTACTGCTGTAGTTGTTATTGTGTAGTTATGTGGGCTCACATTGTAACAGTATGTTGTTTCACTGAATCCCATATAATTCTAAACTTAGTTTTTCTCTTTCATTTTCATCAGGGATCGAATCAGATGTGGTCATCCTCCTTGCTTGTTCCATCTGAGAGATTGAAAGAATTACCTGGTAAAAGTTGGAGCCAACATAGCACATCTAGTCTACTCCCTGGACAATGGCGTCAAGCACCAAATGCATGGAGTGCTGCAGTTGCTGCCCAATCCGAACTGCATCAACGACTATCTTTTGAATTTGATAGACCCAATAGCATTGAAAAGTTGATTGCTGGTGGCCGTTCTTCAACATGTGACAAGAGAAAAGTTGATGATCTTACTGAGAGACCAGAGTCAACAGGTCTAAACCGAATTACAATTGATAGGCTTTTTAATGGGAACTCTGGGCTCAAGCCACCAGGATTCAGTGCATTCCAAAGAGATGAAGGCATTGTCGATAGATTACAAGAATCCAGTCTCCATGTGGGAGATGGTGATCCAATACCCACAAGAAAAGGAGTCATTCATGGATCCCGTTTCAGCAGTTCTGCAGGGATTAGGATTGAGAAAGTTCCTAGTACATGTACAAATGCCCCTCGACCACCAATGTTGAAGGATGACTCAGTAACCTCAGGCATTAGCTTATCTTCAACATTTTCACCATCTCTTGAGACAAATGATCAAGCAAGAATATCTGTAAATCAATCTCAGTGTCAAAAACCACCAAATTCAGCAACGAAACAGTTATATCCCATTCCTAGTAATGGAATAGAGACTAGTGGAGATTCACAATCCCAAATGCGTAATGGTAGGCCTCGATTGGAGGGGAAGGGTCGAAATCAACTACTTCCTCGATATTGGCCTAGGATTACCGATCAGGAGTTGCAGCAAATATCTGGAGAGTATCCATTATTTTCTGTTTTTAAGACATTGAAAACCCTACCTTTTTAACTGGTATATATTTTAACAATGAAAATTGCCTGTTCTTCTCACTGCTTTGACCTTAACAATACACTAGCTCAAATTCTGTCATCACACCTCTGTTTGAGAAAATGCTCAGTGCAAGTGATGCTGGCCGAATAGGACGTCTTGTGCTGCCAAAAAAGTGTGCAGAGGTAAGGTCTTGCTTAAAATTTTGATATCTTGATCTTCTCATGCATGGTAGTTTGGAACAATAAGTGGACCTTTTTATAGTCCTATGCTTTTGAAATTGTATTGAAATAAATTTTAATTGCTAAAACTTGTTGTCTTATCTGTGTGCAATTTTGAACCAAGTTGAAAATGATGTGTTGTATTGACAAATGACAAGGATATATAATATATATATATATACAAAGCTTTAAATGGGTAAATGGATCCTAACCCACTTTTGGTTCACTCTATCCAACAATTTCAAATACCTGATAACATCTTTATTCATCTTTTATGCTCCATACTATCAATTCCTTCGACCATAAGATCAACAATAACATGATATTGTTTTCTTTTCACAAATACATTAAACAGGCATATTTCCCTGCGATTTCTCAGCCTGAAGGTCTTCCTTTAAAAGTTCAAGATGCCAGTGGGAAGGAATGGATGTTTCAGTTCCGATTTTGGCCAAACAATAATAGCAGGATGTATGTTTTGGAGGGAGTGACACCTTGCATTCAATCAATGCAACTGCAAGCAGGTGACACAGGTAATGTTGTCTGCTATCTTCATTTATTCAAATAGAAGATTATCCAATGATCTCTGTTAGCTAGGAGGATAAATCTTTTTAAATTTTTCCATACTTATCAAGGCGTTACCCAGACACCAAGGTATAATTTGGTCATGGATGAACTGCTTGCCTTGTCTTGTCTTGGGAGGATTTTTTATTGGTTTGTTTACACACGCACATATACTAGGACATTTCTCTTTGAATTTCCTTGGTTATTTCATCTATAACGAAGATCAATAGATATGAACTTAGACAGGAACCTTGGTGTAAACCTATGTCTATTGAAAATTCCCTAATTTTTCCTCCTATAATTTTAACATTAATATTTATTATTTCATACATGTCTTTTATAATATCAATATATCTAATGGGTACACATTTTCTTTCTAAAACCCATCACAGTATGTTGGAATACTCTATCATAATTTTTTTCTAAACCAATGAAAACCATATATGTAATATATGTATAAAAATAAAAAATGAATACTTATATGAGCACCTAAGCACTGAAGGTGCCTTGATAGCTTATTGCATGGGGTGTGTTGGCACCTTAATATTTATGACTTGTTTATCCATTGTATTTTTTGAATTTTGTATACTATGGCAATGCCTTATAGAATATTTATGATTTTGTACTAATTTTTATATTTTTTAATTTGTAAACATCACTTTTTGTCTGTCTTTTTACAAATACACGACTTTTGGAAACACCCTACATTTGTATAAAATATGCAAACAATATTTTCAAGTGAAAAGGCACAAGAATGTTACTAGAAATCACAAATATTCTATAAATCATTACCATGGAAAAAAATTTAAAAATTTGCAAAACTGAAAAAATTGAAAATGGCATTTATTGCTCAGACCTATTAAAGCTTATAAGATTATTTCCTTATTCAAATTTTTGGCATTAATTTATATTTCCTCTGTTTTTTTTGAGAAATATATTATCTCGTATTTTCACAGTAACTTAAGAGTTATGATGCATGCTATGGATTTCTGCTCCTTTAAGTTTAGAAATATCTATATTTGGTGTCCGGCACCTTAAAATGTATAGAATTGTAAGTTGTTATTTATCTATCTATAGACCTCCAATGTTGCTAGTTTCTATACACATATACACCCCTGCAATTTATGAAATAGTTGAACAATTTATTGATGCCATCCACCTAAGCATGTTTTGGTAAATTTCTCTCCATGTGATTTATTTGTTATGCTATTGGAATTCAAATAAATCTGATCTCTTTGTATACAGTGAACAGTGAATTTCACTTCAGCTACATTACTAAGTTATTACTTTTTTTGCCATGCAGTGACATTTAGTCGGATAGATCCTGAAGGAAAGTTGGTCATGGGTTTCAGAAAGACTACCAATACACAAAATGAACAGGTTTAGCATTTGATGTTTTTCGGTGATTTAGTTGGCTAACATTCAGTTATATATGATTAGTGACAAGGTTTGCAATCTGTGGATGACAACCTAGAGTGTTGTTTGATGCATGCATTTTAGGTTGATTCCACAAGGCATTTGGTGACAATATTGTTGACAAGGCCTTCAATGGCTTTGGAAGGAAATTTTGATATCCACTTTACACCATTTGCATTTTGATTGTTGCTTTCCATATCATCTGTTGAGAAGAACAGTGAGAGTTGCTTTACATATTTATTGGTTTAGGTTAAGTCCACCCTTATAGGTGGGTATCCAACAACCTGAATAGCAACTCTAATCTCTATAGTAACTCCAACATCATTGAATTAACATGGCTTGTGATTTGGTCAATGTCAAAATTCAAAGGTATTTACAGAACTTGCATGGATCTTTTTTATCGTTGTTCTTACTAACCAAGACCATTATTCCTGTATATAGTCTTGTACTATTTCTTTCTGGGATTTTATACCAATAATTAAGCCTCTAGAGTAAATTGGGCTGTGTCTGTATCCACCTTTCTAAGTTTTTTTGTATCAGGCACCTAAATCTGGAAATGGCATCCCCTCAGCTACGGAGGCCAACAATAGAAGTAGTAAACAGGGTGAAACAATGTCAAGCCTCTCATCTTGTGTTGTAAAGGGTAGTTCAGAATCCGCTCCAAGTAATCCAGCTGATCGTTCAGGCTTGTCTAAGCTTGAAAAGGCAGAATTTATGAAAAAAGAAAGGTCTTCTGTCAAGTCTCCCGTTCACTCAAGTAAAAGCAAAAGCAGCATGGTTAGAATGAAGAGTAAAAGATTTCGGATTGAAAATGAGGATTCTATGGAGCTAAAGCTAACATGGGAAAAGGCTCAAGAGCTGATGCGCCCACCTACAAATCTTGCTCCATCTATAGTAGTAATTGAAGGCCATGAATTTGAGGAGTATGAGGTATAACTTCTGTGGCTCACTTTGGAATAAAAGCATGTCATTTCCAGGAACAAAAAGTTAAGGTCAAAAAGCTGTCCTATTGTTGTCATGTCTTACCATTGCAAAACCTTTATATATTGAATATACCAGGGTTCTTTTATTTGCTGACAATTTTCACAGTTTAGCTTTTTAAAATTTCTTATAAAACGTCGAAATTTTTATTATTGATGCTTTTGTATTATTCATGGATATGAAGCACTGCAAGTGTCAGTTTTAGAGTTCAACTGCCCATATCAGAAAGAGTAGTATCAGGACCTGAAAAGGGATACAAGAAAACAGTTGTCTTGAAAGGATTGGAGTTATAAGAGAGAAATATATGGGTGATAAAACAACACAAAGAAAAACACTTTAAAAGGAACAAATTGATTGTTCTAGGCTTTCATCAATTTGAGGTTTGAGAAAAACCCAAACATGTGCAGCCTTACATCCATAAATGGGGAGGATGTTTCCTATGATTGGAATCTGTAACCTCCTAGTCAAAATATGCAACATTGTTGTTGCACTAAGGCTTGTCCTTCAGAAAGAAAAATATTGGAGTACAAGTTACCCATTTGGAACAATTTGAATTTTCTTCTGGGAGATCTTTATTCAACTACCCAGATATCATACTATCATATTGTTTTCTTTTTCTTATTTGGGTATATAAATCAAGTATTCATTGGTACATATCCTCAACTTATAGAGCCATCAGTCATTATGCAAAAAATTTCTATAATTTTTTTATTTAGTACCGTGGAATTCAACATGCATGAAAATACAAAGGAATATTGGTGAGACTGTCCTGTGTGATCATTGTTCAATTTTTTGGTATGAAAATACAAAAGAATTGGGTATGTAAATCAAGTATTCATTCAGCTCTGTAATCTTATTTTTATTACTTGTAGACACTGCCCTCACGATCTAATCTGTTTCCACTAACATTTGACAGGAAGCCCCTGTTCTTGGGAAGCCTACCATTTTTACGAAGAATCAAGATGGGTAGCATCCTGTGTCCTGTGTGAAATTTTCTTTATTTATTGACATGTTTAAAATATTTTCATGTGGTTTATGGTTCTATGTTTTTCAAAAAATTTCTTCTCACATCATTCTATATTGGTGGTATATTGAAAAAAAGAAAATATCTGATACTGTAATGATCATCAATTTTCCTATAAAGTTTGTTGAAATCTTTTTTTTTTACATATTTCCTTATCTTTGCAATATTTATTAATTTTTTTGTAAACATTTTTATCAAATTTTATTCAATGGTTATATTCCTGCAATTTATTTTCTTGTTTTAGTTTAAATCTGAAAAACCAACCTCCTTTACATTTTCAAATTTCTCTTATATACCACATGTAGCTTTTTTCAGAATCAAATATTTACCGTTTTCATCTTTCTCTTTTGAATTCAATAATGCCAATTAGATATTCTAAGGATCAATATGGGTTCCATTCCAAGTGTTTTCTCTTGTTGATACTTGATCCTAGTATTGTTCAATGACAAACCAAGCTATCCACCACTAAATTTTTTGTTAATGTAATTTCAAATGTTTTTTATTTTTTGAAGATTGATTTTTTTTTTTTTTCAAACATGTAAATTTTGATCTTTCTCCAACCCTTTTAGTTTCACCTAAGTTCTTTCTTCCTCCCAATAAAAAATAAAAAAATAAAAAAAAGTTCTTTCTGCCTCCCATGTAAATCTATTGGTCTTCTTTGGACATATTAAACCATTTTTAGCATTTTTTCTTATTTAATCATTAATTGGTGTTATATATTCTATTTTAGATGAACTCATTATTTAGCTTATTTCTTAATCTACTGTCACTCGTTCCTATTAATATTCTTATTTTGACAATACTTATTTTTTACATAAATTCACGTTTGAAAAACCAAAACTTTGACATAAAACTACTAGTGTTCCATATATTTGAAAATTTTCATTAGTGGAAACAAAAATAAGTATGGTTTTATGCATTTTTTATCTAATACTGTCTTACCATATACATTGGGAATAACTATGGTATACTTTGAGAAAAGAGTGGACCTGGTATGCAAATTTTATAAATTTCTTGCAAATCACATTTACATAGCCTTCCGACCCTGGCAAGGGATAGTGAATTTGTTATCCATGGGAAAACTTTCTTTTTTGGCTGCTCCTATTTTATCAAAAATCAGCAAGATATTTTTAGTTCTGTAGCAGAACATCTGTCATAACCTCTCATATATCACTCGATCATTTGCATCATTTACTGAGTAAACATATTTTACTTTTTTGACTATCGTCCTTGCCTTAAACCAGTGGGAAGGATCAATGGGCCCAATGTGAAGATTGCTTGAAGTGGCGAAAACTCCCTGTGGATGCATTATTGCCTCCTAGATGGACCTGTTCAGATAATTGTTGGGATCCTGACAGGTGCGGAAGCATCATTTCAAAAAATTCCAACATATTCTTCTCGATGCTTTTAAACATTACTCTGCTCCAAAAAAAAGATTGTCCCACAGTATTTTCTTTTCCTTTTACCTGGACGTGATTGCCAATCCATTCTTATTTAATTTTTGCTGTAGTTCTACTCCTTCCATCTAGACATCTTTCGCCCAGGGTGAAGTGCTTAAGGTTCTACGTTATTGTATTTACCACCTAGATGGCAGTATTTTACTAAATGCCATTCTTCTACCTTTTCAGGTCTTCATGTTCATCAGCTCAGGAAATAAGTAAAGAACAGCTAGCAGATTTGTTTCCATTCAATACCTGTAAGATTCTACTAACATGTGCAATGGATTGTGTGCATGCAAAGCTAGTTTAGTTAGTTCATTTAGTTAATGCGCAAATCATATCTCTATAATGCTATTTGAGTTAATCATCAAATTGTCCAGTATATAATCTTATGTTGGAAAGCTAATGATGAAATTGGATAGCCCAGTTTTTTGTGAATTTTGCATTTATCGTAGTTCACTAATTTTTAATTTTTTTAGTCAATGTTCAGTTTGTCATGGAAAGCTAATGATGAAATGAGAAGTTTGCATTAGAGGCTTACCATACACTTTCTTGATGCTCTTATGTCAAAATAAATTAAAATTAAAAATCAATGGTTTATGGATGCATGCAGCTGCTTCTAGGAAGAGCAAGGCTAAGGTAGAAAATGACACCATAGAAGCATCAGATGGGCTTGACACACTTGCGAACCTTGCCATTCTTGGTGAAGATGAGTCACATTCCAATCCTTCACAAGCCACAACGAAGCACCCACGCCACCGGCCTGGTTGCACATGCATTGTCTGCATTCAGCCTCCTAGTGGAAAGGGTCCTAAGCACAAGCAGACATGCTGCTGCAATGTGTGCCTCACCGTAAAACGTCGTTTCCGTACTCTAATGATGAGGAAGGAGAAGCGTCAATCTGAAAAGGAAGCTGAAACAGCTCGCAGGAAGCAGAAGCAGCAGGTGCAATCACCTGAAGCGTCGACACAAGAGGGTGACAAGCCCATTGCAAGAAGTACCAACAGTCAAACAAAGAAAGCCGCAGCATCACCAAATCAGGGAACCGATGACGAAGACCTACTCTCACCGGTAAAAACAGAAATTGATTTGAACATGCAACCGGAGAGGGAAGAAGAGGCCTCACAAGTTTCAGATACTGGCAATGGGACGACACTCATCCAGAAAGTGACGACATCCTAGAGTGGAAGAATATTTTAAGTCGAGCTGAAATGGTCATCTGGAATCAAACAACTAGAAAGGAAATGCCTGCACCATATTTCCGATTGCTACGCCCATGAATTCAGTGCCTTTTATTCAGTGAATTCGTCGGCGACTGTGATCGATCACCAGGTGAATTGCCTCCTCGCGAGCATGGAATGGTGACGGTGCCAGATGCCAATTTCTCACACCTCTGTACAAGATCAATGTGTTCCAGTTTTTTAATCCTTTCCCTACCACGTTTTCCTTGAGCGGGCCGTGGATTTGTGGTCGAGTGTAATACCCAGCTACGGCTTTATTCGTCCAACACCAAATAGATTATACGAAGGCTGCAAAGATTCTGCAGATTTCGTCTCCTGACATTGGGTTCGGCATTATGGACCACGAGAAAATTGGATCTTGTGATGCGAACGTCCAAAGATCACAAGTTTCAGAGGAGATTGAACGATCTGGGGTCGAAGGTGAGTCGATCAAATTTTATTAAAAGTTTATTTAAGCTACTTGATGTTTGGAAACGAAAGAGGAGAATGAAGGTGAAGCTGTTTCTCCACTACCAAATCTCTCCTCTCCTCTGTATTCACCGCAGGACAACTGTTTTGCCCTCTCCATTGTGCATGTTTATAAAAAGAAGCTACATTGTCCACTTGCATGTTTATAAAAAGAAGCTTCATTGTCCACAGGGATAAAGGGCAGTTACCAATGCACGTTCATGTACATGCTTGGGCTGTGAACCGAAGTTTCACACTCCCCCTCTACCATATGATTGTGTATGTGTTTGACGGCCTAGATGTAAACTTCAATTTGTTAATAGACGGCTTGGATGTGATGTTATCCGAGGCAATCCGTGTCAACTAGTTGTTTACCACGACGCCTCTTTTTAACCACCCATACACTTCTTTCGTGTATTTGGTAATAAGTTATTTTAACTTTTGAAAAAGTAAAATTTAAATTTCGTTAATAAATTGTAAAATAAAAATTTATATAAAATTGAAACACCGTTACTCCTAAGCCCAAGTCCCATCTTTTTAGTTTTTTATAATATTAATGGTGGTACACGGTTACTTCTTTGTTTTATTCAAAGGATACATACAGATGTTCCCACGTATTAGAATTAGTAATCTGCCGGTCGCCCAGTTCGGATAAATTACGTAGTGGTGGTGTTCCGTGTTCAGAATTAGAACATAACCCATCCACTTTCAAAAAAAAATAAAAAGGATGAACGGATTGCACGAGACTCTAGTAACATTTATCACCCCTTTTCGGCTCTTTCACAGCACTACCGGCTCCCGCGAGCGGAAGAACACGTGCTTTACATATTCACAAGTAAAATAGAATGATCTTCGTTGAAGTCAACGGCTTCCTATGTCCTTTCAATCAAGTACTCAAGTGACCAATGGGCAACAGCCAAATATTTATATCTCCCGTATTCGACACATTCAATAGCCATGTATCGTCCCTCAATCCGCAGCACCGACAAGTGAACCGAGAGGTGAACATGCTTTCAGCCGCACTTATTGCTTTGTGAAAAGCCCTTGGGTCAAGGACGAGAAGTCATAGTCACTGCCCGATCTGGTAGGAGGCAGGTACTCCGCAGGGCGTGCCGAAGGGGGTTGACCCATCCTACCAGAGGGTACTCCATTTACAGGTGCACCCGGTTTCACAGTGTATGCACTGCAAGACAAGACACGATTTGAACTTCCCAGGGATCATGTAGTGTACGGCAACCACCTTCACAGGGAAGGAGACTAATTCAATACCGTAATCATACCTTGATAAAGGAAAATAGTTGCCATTCCCTGGTGCTTGCATCTGCCCGTTGTTTCCGGCCTATATCAGACAGCAAGTTTATACGCAAATAAAACTTCAAACCCTATCGAGTTCAAAGCTACATATGTCAAAGACTCACCTGAGTTGATTTGTTTTGCTCGGTATGAGAAGATGCAGCTGCAAGTGCAACCATTACCGGGCTTTGAGTGGGAGAAAAGTAGCTCTGCAGTGATAAGTTTCCCACATGAGCTTGAGCAGCCGAAGAGCCTGGCTGACTGACTTTGGTGGTTGCTGGGAGGACACCTGATTTAGTGGCAGCCGTAAGAAGAGCCTGCTGCTGTGCAACAAACGCCATCTGCTGTTGATGGGCAGCAAAAGGAGAAACCATATTTGTCTGCCAAAAAGGCATATAGAACACAATAACAGATCTTTCATATTATTACCAAAACTAATGAGTCAAGGAATTATACCATATGATAAAAGTTACATATACGAAGACTAGATCCAGCTTCCAAAAACTGATTGGATATTTCTTCCAGCAACTAGCAGGTAGTGAAGAAAAATTATTGCACGCTAACCTTTTCAAAGATGCTCATGATCTCATTTTTCACATCCTTTTGGCTGTTATTGGGAACCGAAGGTGGAGGTGAGGGCACATCCTTAAATAGGTCCTCAATCGTGGAGGTTGATTGACTTTCAACTGGGTATGTGGTGCTGCTAGCTTTCTCTGCTACATTAATTGTTTCAGCAGCTGCACATTAAATGAATAACAGTTAAAATTTTCCATTCTTTATTCAAACACAAAAAGGTACATTCCACCCATAACACCAAAGAAAGAATATTCATACACTCACACTGAAATCCTGCCCACGAGTTATCATCAACAGTGGATGACTCTTTACCATTTTCACTCGGTCCATCCATTGAAAGCATACTGAAAAGATCAGTAGCATAATCAACCTTTGGAGGTGGAGCAACAACTGGAACAGGTGGCTGAGGTGGATCAGAAGTAGGCGGTGAAACAGGCTCTGCCTTTGTTTCAGAAGATACCTGCACAATTGGTTCGGGAGATACCGTTATAAGCACCATTTGTAAGAGATTCTTTTCCAATTTAAAGATTATGTGACCTAGATAAAATGCAACTGGTAAGATTCTATCATGCTACAGTTAATGCATCACCTGGCTGATCGCAGGTGGAGGTGCCCGAAAATTTTTTTTTACTAGGGGAGGATTTCTACATTCCTCAAGTTTCAGTTTTGCACTATTTCTGGATCCCTGTCCACCTCTATCGACATGCTTCTCCTGAACTTCAACAGATTTTAATTTTTCTTCACATGGCCTTGAAGGAGATTTTTGCTTCCCTTCACTTGGAACCCATCTTTTGTCTTCATATCTAGCATATTCAAAGTATCACTAAGAGTAAGCTATGGTACAAAATGGAATATTCACAAAAAATGGTAGATGAAATAACAGATTTCCCGTAAGAGTTAAGACATACTTGGCCCGTACAAAATTTTCAATTCCAACCCTATCATAGTTTGGGGGCAGTTCAGCTTCCCAATAGGCATTTGATCTTTCATTACCCATTGCTGTACGTGGTAAATAAAGAACAAAATATTCAGAAACATGTGACAAGACAGGCTAGCAACAACAGAAAATACAGCTACCGCAAATATGGATTTTTACTTTGAATAAATGCAACCTGCTCTGGAAGCCATGTATCCAAGGTTGCAGATCTTACCTGCATATTGTTGTTTGCATTGACCAGTTAAAGATCAATAACCAAAACTTGCAGATAGTAAAATATATTTCAAGATGATTATCTCAGATACATACAGGAAAACCAAATGGCTTAACCATCACGATATAACTAATTCATTGATCACATAAATGGCTAGTTTTCAGCAATCAAACATGCAGTTTAATAAACTCATAAAATATAATTGTAACAATAAATAACTACTTTGTAAGTTAATTTACCACATAAGTGCAGTGATTGTGCTTTTAACTGTTTGCTGTGACATAATTTTGTTATGAACCGGTGTTCACAGTTGCAAACTAATGCTCAGCATAGTTAGTGTACACATTAGGTAATGTATTGGATATGGTGTGTTCAATTAATTGCATATTTTGTTAATTGTATATTTTCAAGTTGCACAAATGCACAATATCAACAAGTTCCTATCATTCCTACTTGACATATAGCAAGAAATCCACTCATCTCATGCATGCACATGCACAGTGTAATATGTATATGAGCATACCAGAGTAAGGGCATAGAACCAAAACCCTTTTCAATTTGATTTTGTTGATGGAACTGCATGAACATAAATATTGCAACCTAGATGTAAAACTAAAATTATAATATAGTGCTGAACGTCATTAAAATTACCAACTAGCGAGGGGTAGGGGGTATGCAGGTTATGCTGTTTGTAGAAAAAAAAGAGGTAAACCATACATCAAAAGATCCATTGAACCATATAACTTGAACAAATACGATATATGGTTCCAAATAAAGGATTGAATGGGAAATACCTTGGATATGTGAACTCCTAAACTTCTATGAATGCCAGAGCACTGCATGCATATAAAAATCCCCAAGTTCACACTAGCCCATCTAGGTGCCCTGTAAGAGAACGTAAATCATGCTTGGTTCAAGCACACGCATGGGGATTGTAAAATTTCTGTAGCAATTTCAGTGTATTGTATATGTTGAGTAGAGAAAATAAACAAGAGACAATCTTATTCATAAGGATTAACACTCTATAAATAGTGTTTACATAGTGAAATATAATATACAAATTCTAAGTTGAGAAAATTTTTCCATTTAACCACTAATCATGATGTGAAGCCATTAGTCCATTATGAATGCATGAGAACTCTTAACACTTCTCCCTGAGATGAAGGTGCGTATATCATGCTTCATTTGTAACAAAGAGTTTCAAAATTCCCACAATTAATCCTTTGGTGAAGTGATGTACTTGAAGTAGTGCAAGGAACAATGATTACCCTTTCACAATAGCTTCCCTTATATAATGGCAACACTTTTGTGTGTTTGGTTCTCTCATAAAAAATTGGATTATTGACTATGAAGTATGTTTGTAGATTATCGTAATCAGAATGCAAGAATTCAATCCACATTATTAATATAAAAAATGGAAAGCAGACATTAAATGGTTTGGAAATTAAATGTTCCTTTTTTGAAAAATGAGGATCTTGAAGCAACGTAAAAGATTGTTTAGAAGTTTTAAACATACTTGCTCTTGCAATCTGCACACTCCCTGTTCTCAGGCAACTTGAGAAGCCCCTCAAGTATCTGCAAATAAATACACATATAGAAGTATCTGTATTTCAACACTGATGATATGTTTTTAAGAAAAACCTACTGCAAATCACGTTGAATCCATTTCATTGTAACAGAAGATGGTCAAGGCAGGTTAAGTTGATAATAGCTAATGGCTGAAATGCTACAAATCAAATATCCAAATGGCATAACTTTGTTCATGTTTAACAAAGATACCTTTGATAATGAAACATGTTTCTTTTTGACCAACCATTGATGGTACATATCACAAAGAAGAGCAATTACTAGTACGCATCATACTGAGAAGGCAGTTTAACTGGCAACAGCAAGACTACTCAAGGCAAGTGAATTGAATGTATATCAAAAGAGGTGGAACATATGAGGTACAAAAATATAAAAACCAACAGCAGCAAGAATCATTTATTGAGCACTTGAGCTATCTAGCATATACATGGCATGGATTCATCAGTTTAATATTAAACACTGCGTAAAATCTATCCACATGGTTTCAAACTGGCGAGTCTGTAAGAATGTCGCATGCCTCAATCAGTCTCTTGAGTAAGTCAGGAGCATTCACAAACAATTGCACTTAGGAAGAAATACTAAGAACTGAATCTAGAAATTATTAAGAAAGCAAAACCTTCCAGCCAGTAGGAAACATGTTGGTGCTCTTTTGAGCATCCCTCTCGAAACAACATAGAGGTATTGCTATCGTTAGAGAACATTAGCAAGGCTTTAGCATCAGAACACCTCCATGTAAAACTATAAAATGATGAGCACCCAATAGGTTCGTAAGTAATTACGCTTTTATTTTTGGTGGTCGTGACAAAACTTGCCTCACCAAATACCAATCAGAGAAACAAGAGACCAGATGAGGTGAAGAGGTAAACGGATCTAAACAACACAAAAATCACAGAAGCACCCAAAAAAGAAACCAGAAGAAAAAATCGACAAAATCTCGCACAACCCAGATCACGGATCCTAGGACCGTGGGAAAAGGAACAGATCTTTAGGAAGTCGCACATGTAAATCAGCCCCAATCCAGCAGGAAGAGAGATCCAGGGCGGAGAGAAAAAGCGTACGTTAGTGAGCATGGGGAATTGAAGAAAAGGAAGTACCTTTTTGTGCCTAGCATTGAGCTCTTTGGTGACGGAAGCCTTGTCGTTCATGGCTGCGGCAGAAGAAGCGACGGCCTCGGCAAACAATCCCCTGTCTTCCTCCTCCTCCTCCTCCTCCTCCTCCTCTCGCCGGGGATGCGTGTGTGCGTGTGTGAGGGAGGGAGGGAGAGAGAGAAAGAGGGAGGGTGTGGGTGGGAGAGAGGGGCACCGAATTGGAAACCGAGCGTCGAGGTTGGCGAACGCTCTGTCCGCGTCCTTGGTGGCCCTCTTCTACGAATCTACGATGAATCTATCGAAACATCAGACTCTGACTTTTTTCGTTCGGCCTTGGGCCCCGGTACTGCATTACAGGTTTTTGTGATGGTGTTTTTTTAAAAATGCTGTGATGTATTATTTTTGGGTAAGGTTGAATCTAGCATCTCATTCCTTAAATATATTCCACAACAAAAATCTTATTCCTAAATTTACGCTATTTTATTTCTTATAATGTAGCATGTTTGCTTTAATCTAAATCTACATTTTCTTTCTCACATTGAAATAGAAAGAGCAAGTACGTTGTTAATATTACTCTTCCTTATTAGTGTGTTATCCCTTTCCTTTTGACTTAATGATGGTATCATACAACCAGTATATTCATACAGTATTAGACAGAGTCGTTTAATGATAGTATAAAACCAATACTTTATAATCTAAATAAAAAATTATCCCTGTATTTATGGTCAATCAACAATAATCTACCCCCACAGGTATTTGGATAATATACATGCAATCACAGACTAAAGCCTTCCATGCTGTATATACAAAAACAAGTGATCAACTTGCACCTATTGTCTTCGGCAAGTGAAATATCTGCTCCAAAATGGATACCAACATCATTGGCAACCTTAACCTGCACTTTTACGACTCTGTCTCCTCCTCACCATGGCCCAAGACGATCCCTAAGAGAAGACAATAAGAAAAGGAGCATTACCATTGCATGCACATGTCTTGATAGGAAATGTTTGTGCAGTCTCGAGTTTTGGTTAATTGGGAATGAATGCCCAATTAATCACAAGCAGACTGTGCAAAGGACCAAAAAACACATTCTTAATGCAAAAGAAATTCACCACAGGTATGTCATCCTTCTTGTGTGAAATCCGTGTACGGTGAAACAGTTGTGAACATGGAAAAGAAAAAATGATGGTGGACGACCTTGGCAAGTGTAGGCCAGTGGTTACCAGTGTGTGGTTTGATGGATAACTTCAGTCAATATCTCTAACTTCAGCTTCGATGTCAACAGTTGTACGAGAGGCAGCCTTCTCTGTAGATACCAAATTGGAATTCAGTAGAGCAATAAGTAGTCCATAGAACACAAACCTGGGCTACAAGTGTCTGATTGGTAAGTATAATTTCTCTAAAAGAATGAATACAAAGAAAATCCCACGAAACAAGTGTAACATACCTTTCTCAGAACTACGTCGAAACCCATTGAAAATTTGTTCACGTTTGGAAGAAAATTTGGTAGATTCCCTAACAAATCTGTTGTCCTGCACTGAGCAAACATCCCGTGGAATAATTTGTCATTACAAATATAAGCAAGAGGTGTTGTTACATCAATCAAACAAAGGGAAAGCGAAAGGAGCAATAAACCTAGTCTGATGCCGAATACCATTGCAACATTTTTCTTTTTTACATGTGATTGAAAACATTTTTGATTTGGGTGGATGTCCTTATCATGTTTAGCCAAACAATGACACAAATATAACATAAAAGGCCCAATTAAAGAATGGCCCAACCTACAACGGTATCAAGAAAATGTCACTTGCTATTTGTTTGGTATATCACTGGTTTGAACAAATTGATCAATCAATTAATCATCTTAACCCCCATTATTAGTAGACCACAATATAGTTTAGGAAATCATAGGATTTCCCAAAGACAACTCAATCCCCATCGTTTTGATTACTCAAATCAATAAGACAGCTCATCCCAGTAACTTATCTGAATACTTGGGCAAATTAAACGGCAACATTACTCAGATCAACTAGTTCATTTTTGATTTTTAGATCATTGGCTCAACAACATGAATCATTTCCCCTTTGATTATTTATAGCTATTACTGCATTCACTATAGGATTTTTTTACTATTTCTAATTATTTAATTTTAGATTTTCTAAATCGTTTTTTGTTTCACCAAATATTGCAGAAGTTGTAGGCCTTTAGACCACAAATCATTTGAAACAATTTTATCTCGTTTCAACTTCAATGGGAATGGTTCCCGTGATTCTATCTTTGTATATGATATTATGATTGCTCGTGCACCAAAAAAAATTGGCACCACATAGAAATAGAGAACCAAAGAACAAGTGGACACTTTTTTTTATTCTTCCTCTCTTCTACCCTTAAAATCTTTGGCTACTGTAGTTACTCCTGTTGTTGCATGCTTGCCTGAAAAATAATTACCAAAATCCAGGTTGTGCATTATGCCTTACCCTGCTTAGTATTTAATTGGTGTCTATATAGAACAATAAAAAGGATACAGATTATCATGCTAGTGATTAACACTTTACGGATGTTGAATTGTAAACTTTTGTTTTAAACACATGGAATGTTTGTCACAATATACAAGGAGCATAACTTGAACATATCATGTTTTGAAGAACAGGTAGAACCTGAAAAGGGTTGTGCACAAAATGGGCAGAGCTCGATACCATCCTTTAAAGAAGATCTGCAAGAAAAACAATTGAACTTGTAATTAACAGAAGAAAAATAAATTTAACAGAAACACCATAACTGAGAATCCCATAGTAAATAACTATATAGCTTTTGCTTCTACATCTGAAAAGAATTTAATTTCACTTACTTGAGAATCTGAAAATCATTTCCACAGTGGGGGCACTGCAAATATGAAAATGAAAAATATCCAGTGTGAATAGGACATCAAAGTCTGCATAATTAAGTCTTTGCATAGTCAATACCATACTCTATATAAAACCACATGCAACTAATCAGGTCTTGTATCTATCTTTGGTCCCATTTAGCTTGTGCTTAATTATAACTACCTATTTGCAAATGACCATGTTAACTCCTATACGTCAACAGACAAGATTCCAGGTGTCATAGGACATCAAAGTCTGCATCTCTTCATCCATAGTTGCTTTCTAGTGAGATATTTGGAGTGCCTTTTGGTAGATCTTGGGAAAAGACTTAAAAGATATGAACAAGAAAAAGTTATAAAAAGAGTAGTGAAGTTCATTATAAAAAATGGGAGATAGAATGGGCAATGATGATATGTGTACTTATCATTAAAAGTAATAGGGAGAGATCAAGATCATTTAATGGTAGATTTATATCTGTAGTAGTAGCATTGGCATGTCAAAGTGCCTTCTCACATTAATTGTTTACCACAAAGGGCGAGGAATCCCCTCCTTGTTGTACATGCAAATATCTGACCACATCAACAATGCAAGTACCATCCTTAAGCAAATAAGTACATCACACATGAGAAAAATCATCAATGAACACAATATAATACCTATAACTTGACATGAATGTGATCTTTGTATGGCCTTAGATACACAATAAATTACAACAAACAGGCTCTAACTCGTGATTAGACAAAGAATCCCAAGGTAGCATGCTTATGCTTATCAAACATACACGATTGATGCTAAAAAGGAGAAACAAATAACCGTGAGAGAACTTATTGAAGCTTCTGATGGTAAAGCAAGATCAGGAGCAAATGGTTGGTATTGTAAAGATGTGAATACTTTAATAGATGAGTGGTGACAGTAATAAAAATTAAGTTAAAAAATGATTTATTAAAGTAAGAGTTGCACTAATTGAAAATAATATAAGAGAAAATCAATATAGGTGGTTTGATCATAACTTTAAAAAGTCAAAGGATGTAACAGTTAAGATAGAAGAATTAATTAATGTAAAAGAAACAAAAAGAGAAGTAAAAAAAAGTTCTAAAACTAATTGGTTAAGAGTTGTGAGAAAAAATTTAAATTTATGTAATTTAACCAAAAATTTGACCATAAATAGAAATATTTAGAAGAAAAATGTCATATAGTTGACCTTATTCAGTGGAATTATAACACAGGTTGTTATTGTTGTCATATCAGATCCCTTCACAACAGTTGCATTTGGTAAAATTACACAAAGGTAGCATGCCACTCATATCAATTTATAATTTCCACCAAGTATTAAAAATAAATAAATATTTTCTGAAGAATGTTAATGACCTCGGATCTAGGAGAAAAACAAAAACAAAGCATGTTTAATTTCACTATATGAGGATAACAACTCTATGCAAACTTTGCATTTATATGATGGATCCAAAGACACAAGCTTTAAAAAATGATAAAGTTTTCACTTTGATAACCTACAAGAGAAACAAAACCAAGTTAAAGTTCAGAGACTTACACTATCTTGAACCACGTCTCGGCTGGCAAACCATAAAAATGCACCTAACCCAAGAATTGGTAGAAGCACTGCAAGAAGCTGAAAACCAAGCCAGAAGATATTAGCATCAAATGAATAATCTGTGTGAGCTATTCCTGTTCATTCAGTACTCACGCAGCTGTATGATCTAGTCAGCTTCTATCATGATTTATCAATATGAGGGCAGCGTTCACTTTTTTGAGATGAATATTGCTGAAATGTGTATGCGTAAATAAACGAATGGTAATCTTACAAGGATAAGCGAAAAAATGATTTTATTAGGAATAAAGTAGGATATTGAAGATTTTATTAGGAATAAATTAGGACATTGAAGTTAAGACAAGAGATAATCGACTTAGGTGATTTGATAATTTCCTCGGAAAATCAAGGAATGCTCCAAGCAGGAGACCTAAAATTAATTGGTTAGAAATGGCAATAAGAGAATTAAATTTGTAGAATTTAACAGAAAAATCGACACAGGACAGAAATACTTTTAAAAAAAGGATTCAAGTGATCGATCCTACCTAGTAGAATTATGGTTCTGTCGTAAATCGTGAAGAATTCAAGAATTAGACCACCAACATGGCTAACAAAAAAGGGCTGCAATAGACTGTAACAACGAAGATGCTTGTTTAAGGAAGAGAAGCATACCCATATGGAAACAACGGCATCCAAGAGCCAACCCAATTGCCCTGTCATGGAGAGATAGGTGAGGGCAATTGCCAGGGCAAGGTTGCCCAGTACCCTTGCGTTGTTGTTGTTGTCCCAACCCCCTCCACCCCCGCCATCGTTGAACCCAAGCCCTCTATTAGGTCCACCGAGAAGGAAGCTCCTTTTGCCATTCATCCCCGTAAAAATCCCATTATTCCTGACCTCCCTCTCCACTCCCAGGAAAGACCGTCCAGGTGCAGGGGCCTTCGTACTGCATCGGGTCAAGTGGAAAAGAGTGATCTTTCGAGCATAGGCACGGGGAGAGGAAGGAATGGTGGGTTGCAGTAGGGCAAAGCCAAGTTGGCATCTTTTAGCATTGGATCGAGAGAAGAAGGTGTAGAACACGGGAGGAGCGATGGAGAGCGGCCGCGTTTGCATGCTTGGGGTCGATGCACCCTTCCTGCTCTCTTGGCGGATAATGTGTGGGAGGAAGGTGACTATTCGGGGGCGTTTCTTATTCCACCGAAAATGAAAATGATACAAGTGGATGAAGCTGCAGAAGGTACGGACCTCACCTCCAGGTGCGTCTGTTTTCTGGGCGTTTACTTTTTCACCTTATTATCGTAGAGTTAATTCTCGTAATTATAAAAAATTGAAATTAAAATTGATAAAATAAATAATATTAAAGTTACCTGATAAAAAAGTTAATATAACAATAATAATATATAAAGACTCACTGAAGTTAAAGTTAGAATCCTTGAAGACTTACTAAACCAACCTTCAATCATCTATTCACTGTTTAAATTGTTACAACTAAGGGAAGATCGCTGAAGCAAATTAGCAAGAAAATTTGATGTTGAATAAACACAAACAAACTTACGTAAATATATTTCAACTCCTTACGTAAATTTATAATAAAATTTTAGGTAGTATGTACCGTGCGTAGGCTGTTAATCGGAAGATCAGACACGGCGACCACGATCCACTGAAGACTTTTCTCGATTTTTTCTATTTAAAAAAACTATTATTAGCGTAAAAAAAAAAAAAACATTCATGTATTTATTTATTCATGTAAAAATGCAATCATGCATCGGACAACGCGTCGTCGTCGTCATCATTGGCTCGACCTTTAAAGTCAATTGGGTCGCGAAAGAACAACTTGCCTTCGATTTATTTTAAATACACCCCGAAGCGCAAAATTTTACCGAGGTTGTTGGGACGTAAACGTCGATCTTAGAGGGTACAATACAGGAGGCGCCCATTTTACAATTACCACCGGTCTTCTGCGAGAATATTGCCGACGATGTTTGTGATTTTTATCAAAATTTACAGGGGCCAGGCCAAGGACAAGAAGACAGGTAGTAGTGCTCCCCGTTTCAACGCGACGCTCGGTCAGGTCAAGCCGACCGTGTCCACATCCGCCTATTTTCAATGGACGGACGAGTCATATTTTCAGAAACGTGAACGAAAAAGGGTAGAGGGCTGGCTGGCGGCACAATGCGTGCACGCGCATGAGAGAGTGGTCGGTCAAGTTGGGCATCATTCCTTCCGTGCCTATCCTTTTCCAATCCCTCGTCCCTTGTATTCTTGCGAAACCAAAACCGGCATCGTTTAATGTTTTATAATGCACGAATACAACACCGCCCTTGGTACTTGGTTCGGAGGGAGAAAAAAAAAAAAAAGTTGCTCTGCCTTGCTGTACAGAGCGTAAAGCTCTGACTAAATCGATGTCCGCAGAGATCCATGAATAAAAATCTCGTCAAGGCGAGGCAATTCATTCTTGAGGAACAGACCACCATGAGCGGACCATTCCGAATTCCCCCCCTCCTCCTCCTCCTCCCATGCTTACTCCTTGTGCCAGGTTGTGGTCCGCCGGCGGTCACCGCAGTGGCGGGAAGACGAGACAACATAAGCCCAGACCAGCCTATCGGAGATGGGGATACCATCGTGTCGCCCGGGAAGGAGTTCGTCCTCGGATTCTTCGGCCGGGGAAACTCCACCAACAGGTACCTGGGCATGTGGTACACCTTCTCCACCGACACCGTCATTTGGGTTGCAAACAGACGCAGCCCCCTCACGGACACGTCCGGCGTGCTCAAGATGACGAGCGACGGCAACCTCACCCTCGTCCACAACCACACCAACACCCTCGTCTGGTCGACCGGTACGTCCAACCTCAAAGACCCCACGGCAACACTCCTGGACAACGGGAACTTCGTCGTCAAGGACGGCAAGGCGGGTAGGTCGGTGTGGCAGAGCTTCGACCATCCCACCGACACCATGCTCCCCGGCATGAAGCTGGGGATGAACCTCAGAACGGGAGAGAAGTGGTTGTTGAGGTCGTGGAGGACCCCCGACGACCCTTCGCCGGGAACCAGCTTCTACGTGATGGACAGCAAAGGGCAGCACGAGATATACGTGAGGAAGGGAGGCAACGCCGACGCCAACGACATCTATCGTCTGGGACCCTGGAACGGGCTGCGGTTCAGTGGCATCCCGAGGATGGTGACCTACGAGTTGCTGCGCTTCACCTACGTCTCCAACAAAACCGACGTGTACTACACGTTCGGATACACGGCCAAGGGGACGATGGTGTCGAGGCTGGTGATCCATACGGATGGCACCGTGGAGCGCCTGGGCTGGAGCAAGCAGGCACCCAGGTGGGCCAATTACTGGACGGCGCCCAAGGACGACTGCGACAGCTACGCCTTGTGCGGCCCCAACGGCATCTGCAACAGCGACAACCCCAACCTCTGCGGCTGCCTGGAAAGCTTCACCCCCAAGTCGCCGGTGTCGTGGCGATTCAAAGGCTTCCATATGGGATGCAAGCGGAAGGAGGTGGGCTCCCTCTGCGGGCAGGGCGAAGGGTTCCTGACGGTGCACGGAGTGAAGCCGCCGGACACCACCAATTCGAGCATAAACAGGCACATGAATCTGAACGATTGCGAGAAGAATTGCCTGAGGAACTGCTCGTGCACGGCTTACGCCGCGGCGGACATCGGTAGCGGGACGGGGTGCATCATGTGGTACGGCGACCTGATCGACACGAGGACGTTCGCGGTCGACGGCCAGGACCTGTTCTTGAGGGTTCCTGCTTCGGAATTAGGTACGGCTCGCTCGGTTGATGCCTCATATATGTTTGCCAATGGGCAATCAATCAATCACGCTATTTGGTTGGACGCAGCGAAGCACAAGAGGAGGGCCACTGCTGTGATCGTGTCCGTCATCTTGGGCTTGGGCGTGTTCGTTCTGCTGATGTGCGGACTCCTGATCTGGACGAGGAAGCGGCAGCGGATGCGAAGTGGTATGACTCCCTACCGACTACATGCCCGTCGCTCTACATCCATCGCTTAAAACATGTACTTTGTCGGCAGGCGATGAGACGAGGACGCCGGGGGCGATGGAGGAGTCGCACGACAGCTCGAAGCTGGGAGACGAGCTCCCGCTGTTTGATTTTGCGGCAATAGCGTCCATAACGAACAACTTCTCAGCTGCGAACAAGATCGGGCAGGGTGGGTTCGGTTCGGTGTACAAGGTGAGGAATATAAATTGTGGGCTTTGGGTGCGTGCGGTGCAGTGTCGATAACACCCAAATCCTAATGGTGGAATCGGGATCGGGCGCAGGGCACGATGTCGGACGGGCTGCAGGTGGCGGTGAAGAGGCTGTCGGCGGCTTCGGCGCAGGGGCTGGACGAGTTCATGAACGAGGCCACGCTGATCGCTAAGCTGCAGCACAGGAATCTGGTCCGCCTCCTCGGCTGCTGCATCCAAGGAGAGGAAAGGATGCTCATCTACGAGTTCTTGTCCAACAAGAGTCTGGACACCTTCATCTTCGGTACCTCTTGATCGCAACACATATGTTAATGTCGGTTGGGATTTTGTTTAATTCGATGGTACGCATGCACGTGGAACACGTACGCAGGGAAGAACGAACGGGTGGTGCTGAACTGGAAGGAGCGCGTGGACATCATCTTGGGGGTGGCGAGAGGCCTCCTCTACCTCCACCAAGATTCGAGGCTTAGAGTGATCCACAGAGATCTCAAGGCCGGAAACGTCCTCCTCGACGAGTCCATGAATCCCAAGATCTCTGATTTCGGCACTGCCAGGTTGTTCGGCGCGGATCAGATGGAGGAGAACACCCGAAGGGTGATTGGAACTTAGTGAGCACCGCCTCCTCCGTCCTCAATTGACGATGAATAGACGCTCGATCTAGGGATTGAGCTCCTCCGCATGTTTAATTCATCCTCCTCCTCTTCTTCTCCCCGCGCAGTGGTTACATGTCACCCGAGTACGCCATGGACGGCATCTTCTCCACCAAATCGGACGTGTTCAGCTTCGGCGTGCTGGTGCTGGAGATCATCAGCGGGAAGAAGAACCGAGTGTTCTATCACGAGCAGCAAGACACCAACCTTCTGTCCTTGGTACGTTACCCAGTCCCTTGATTGGTGATTACAGTACTGCGGCGCACGTCCGTGGATTGTGAAATGAAATCGAACTCGTACGTAGGCATGGAAGCTATGGAACGACGGGAGGAGCCTGGAGTTGCTGGACGGCGCGTTGACCGATCCGGCCTCTTGCCCGACGTCCCACGTCCTCCGCTGCGTCCAGATAGGACTGCTGTGCGTGCAAGAATGTGCGGTCGACAGGCCCAGCATGTGCTCCGTCGTCCTCATGCTCAGCTCCGACAATTCTTCCCTACCCAAGCCCAGAAGGCCGGGTTTCTGCCAAGGCAGGGCTCCGCCTTTTCGGCGACGAAGAGACGGCGCTACCTCCTCTTCCGGGAATGTACCATCCTCCACCATTAACGAGGTGACTTTCACGATCATACAAGGTCGGTAATTACTTTATTATAGATGATGTATGTACGCACGTATCTATGTATCAATCCAAGGTTGTTGCTTTTTTTCTTTTTTTTTGGGCTTTTGGCGACATTGATGCTTGTGCTTAGGGTTAATTAATCAATCAATCGATTCCAAGGTGGAATCGATGTTCGTGTCTGGTTTACACAACTGACGGACCGTTGATTTACCGGATGGATTCGAGTACGTTGTGTGCATCATGATGTACGCCCAAATTCTAGCGTGCTTGTTGCATGCGCCTTGAGGAAGAGCCCGCAAGGTGCTCGATAGAATGCGTCAAAGAGGGTGACAGCAAGTTGATGTGGGTATGATGATGTATGTATGGTAGTGGGTAGTCACGTACAGACGAGACGACAACGTCGATTTTTCAAGCATGTTGTGGTTGGACCGACGGCCTTTCCCTTGTTAGACTGTGAAAGGCAGAGATCCTGTCGACCATCCATGTCTCTGCAGTCAAGTCTGCACGCATCATCTCTCTCAATAAGCATTGAAAAATGATCCTCAAACACTGTGGACGAGGAGACTAATAAGCGACGGCTGCTGATATCAGGAGATCTCATGGGGAAATCTATTTAGGACTGTTTGGATAATGAATTGAAAATTTAGGTCCGGAGGAAAAAGGGCATACCAGGAAATCATGGACTAACCAAATAGTTGGGTAATATACGGAAAAAAAAAGCCAAATAGTTGAGGTGGCAGGCAGGAGTTGTTCCACCTGGAATGGAAATCGAAACGGTAGTCAGTCTGGTGGGTTTCTTGCTCTTTCTGCATTCAAAACAATCACGCAACAGCTGCTGAACCCATGCATTGCTGGTGCTACCGCTGCTGCCCCAACCATACAAGAGACTTTTCACATCAGGGTTGCTAATGTGGTGGGAATTCTAGATTCGAGATCTACGAGTTTAGACCCTTAGGTCAAGAGTTTGAATCTTTTTAAATTTCATACCTATCGTTGTACTGGGCGTACACTTGCCAAACTCATCTTTTACTCAAAAAGTATTATAATGCAGATATTTAATGTGTGTGTATGTATATATAGAGAGAGAGATGTGTTAGAAATTGGAATAAGAGAAAAATGCTTATTTTTGACGTTAATTGGTGAGATATTAACCTCTTAAATAAGGAAAGTAATATTTATAACATGCAAAATTGATTGTAAGAGTTAAGTTGATGTATTTTTAGTCATATTTGCTTATAATTGTATTAATTTTATAGTGGTAATTGATATTTTTATAGAAGATCCATTAGACCTGAAAGCTGCTACCATTTTTCACGAGTTTGATAATGGTATTCAATTAATCAAATTATTGCAGCTTGAAATAGTGCTAGAAAACATGACTTTGGAACAACCTCGACCTTGAAATAGTGCTGGAAAACAATAGTGTCCATACATTTTGGTCTTATTTGTTTTAACTTTTTACTTTCGTATAAATTTTCACTATCTTATCTTCAACTTCGTTATTTTACCGATTCTAACTACAACTTTACGCTCACTTTCGAAGTTGACTAAAATTTTACCTATAAAAAAGGACCTTCTTAAAGGGCTCTCAACCAAGTTGGATGGTGTGTGTGTTAATACCCAAAAACCGAAGAACGCCGCTACCTGTACAATCAAACCGTCCCGAACATCCATCCCACTCACCACAACCGAGATGTCCTCGTCGACGTCCTCTTTCGAAGCTGGAAATAATAATTTGCAAGTTGGCGTTGCGGGCATGCATGAGGACGGATCAGTCTTGGTTCGTTGGCGTATGTGATCACAGCAGCCGACTCGTGTTGTGTTTCTCCCAATCCATTCAAATTTGTGCATTTCGGCCGTTCAAACTTGAAATTTTTGTCAATCGACGGACGCCCTAGCTAAGGAACGGTTGCTCGTTCGCGAAATCATCAGAGCATCCCTACTTCCAGGAAACTCATTGAAAGCGCCAGTCCCACGTCTCTCACCTGCTACACAGACGTGGAAAAATATACACACACTTCTTCTTCTCCTTGTTATTGGTCCACCATGGTCCCAAAGTGGTAAAGCCCTTTTTTTTCTCTGAACATAAACCGTTTGGTGAAATGTCTAAGAGATCTCACGTTTTTTTTTTTTTGTCCTTTTGCAGCATTATTAGATTACGACATCGATCGTATGTATAAAACACATCAACGTATTCGCTAAAGCAGGGGTTCTTAGCTGTGTGAAAGTTTGAAACATCCAGACCACGGAGTGAGATGGCGGTAGACGCGACGGCATCTCTCGCGCGCCTGTGGATGGATACCACAGCAGTTATACATGGTCAGAGAGAGTAGGTTAATTTTTCTACGGAAACCAAAAAGTCAAAAGCATACGTGACATCTTTTTAAAAAAAGAAAAAAAAGAGTTATTCAAAATGTTCGGCATGCGTTTGTTTTTTTCGCGACGGACCAACCATTTGCAATCCAGGGGCATTCCCGGAAGACGGAACCCTTCTTCGGCTGATCGCTGGCACTGCCCTCGGCGCTCCTGTCCTCGCTCTCCCCGCAAATCTCTCTCCTCTTTCTTCTCCCGCTGACCCGCTGGCCTCCGAAGCTCGGATCGGCTTGTACGCCGCAGCCCTGGAGATGGAGCTCGTTGAGTTGCCCGACGACTTCAGGTGCCCCATCTCCCTGGAAGTCATGTCCGACCCCGTCATCCTCTCCTCCGGCCACACCTTCGACCGCTCCTCCATCCAGCGCTGGCTCGACTCCGGCAATCACACCTGCCCCGTAACCCAACTCCCCCTCCCCCCCCACCCCCCTCTCATCCCCAACCATGCCCTCCGGAGCCTCATATCCAGCTTCGCCCCAGCCTCCTTCTCCCGCTCCTATCCCTCCCAAACCCGCTCCCTCCAAACCCTACTTTCCCGTGTCGCCTACCCTTTCGATCTCCATACCTTGACCCAAATCCACCAGGCTTCCAAGAAAGACGCGGCCTTTCGGAGGTACCTCGCTAATTCCGGCACCGTCCCCGTCCTCCTCCGCCACGTGGAGAGCAGGGCCTGCGCAAAGATCCGAGAGCTCGCGCTCCGGGTACTTCTCGACGTGAGCCTCGACGGGGACGACGTCAAGGTCGGCCTGGTTGCAGACGGTGCGGTTGATCGTGTGTCGACGGTTCTCTTCGACCAGGACGAGGGGGGCTGTTGCCGGGCGCTAGCTGCCACGATTCTCACCAGCCTGGCCATCGCGGACGTGAACAAGTGCACGATCGGGGCGAACCCGTCCGCGATGGCGGGGCTGGTGATGGTGTTGAAGGAGGGGAAGGGGAGGGAGAGGAGAGAGGCGACGACGGCTCTGTACGTCTTGTGCTCGTTTCCGGAGAATCGGAGGCGGACGGTGCAACTTGGGGCGGTGCCGGTGCTGGTGGAATTGGCGGAGGCAGGGGTGGAAAGGGCGGTGGAGGTTCTGGGAGCATTGGGAAAGTGCAGGGAGGGGAGGGAGGAGATGAGGAGGGTGGTAGGGTTCGTTGGTGTTTTGGGCGGAGTGGTACGGAAGGGCAAATCCAGAGGCGTAGAGCACGCACTGGTAGTGCTGAAGCACGTCTGTTCCGATAGCGAGGAGACGAGCTGCGAGGTTTGGAGGGAGGGGGTCCTGGAAGTGGCGTCAAGTCTGGCTGCGGAAGACAAAGGGAAGATCCGCGAGAACGCGGCGAGATTGGTGGATACGCTGCGCAGCCGGGGATTCCGGAGTTGGGCCTGACGAGGAGCGAACAAAACAAATGTACGATGATCCCCAAATCCAAATGGTGTACAAATATGTGTCTAGGTTCTTGCTAGATTTCTGCATCTCTAATTTGATTTCGTGGGTATGTATCGTCATATCCCTTTTGATCCGCTGTCCATACTGCAACCCCAAAAATGCTGCGAGGGGAATTGCATCTTGAATGTTGTTGCAGGGCTGCTACGAACAAAAAACCGTCCAGAATGAATCCTTGAATCTTCCATTGTATCCATGCATACATAGAAGCCTTTTACACCAATAGAAAGCATATCCCTTGTAGTCAAGCCCTTTCACAAAAGAAGACTTGATTACGATTCTTATTAATTTAGTACCATATGTAGAATGAAACCTTACTGGTGGTACACTGCCTATGACGTAACACTCCTAATAAAATAAACCACGCCATGACAACTTGGGGTGGTATATGACGTAACAACCATGCAGCTCAATTATTTGTGGCGTGGAAGGGACAAATGAAAGTGATTGCATGGTTGTCCTGCGTTAGATCACGCAGCCGACTTGAGCTTTTTCGCGATCCCGGCGATGTACTTGCCCTGGTGGAAGGCCTGCGCCAGCTCCAATTCGGTGGGGAGTCTCGAGCCATCCCCGGCAAACGTTCCTGCACCGTAAGGGCTGCCTCCCTTCACCTTCTCAATCTCAAACATCCCGGCGCCGAAGGTGTAGCCGATCGGCACAAAGATCATTCCATGATGGGAAAGCTGGGTGATGGCAGTCAAACTGCACGCAAAAATGAGAAAACGAAGTCGTAAACAAATAGCCACTTCTTCGGACCCGGGCCTAAAAATCATTGATCTCTTCAGAATTTTACGAGTGCCTAGGTGAAAACGTATCACTAGATGATAACGGCTCATCACGTACTCTTCCTGGAATTGTATCAATTCTGTGATGAAAGTCGTCGAATGGCCAAACATGTGTTATAAAGAAACCGGCAAGAAACTTACGGTGTGGTTTCCTGCCCTCCACCTTGAGAACCTGTGCTGTAGAAGATTCCAGCCGGCTTGCCAGCCAGCTGCTGTGCTCTCCATAACCCCCCTGTTGCATCAAGGAATGCTTTGAATTGTGCTGCCATCATACCAAACCTGGTTGGGAAGCCAAAGATAATTCCATCAGCCTCGGCAAGCTCATGCGGTGTGATGATTGGAACATCGCTCTTTGGAGGTGCAGACATCTTTGCGAGGATTTCTTCGCTTAGCGTCTCGGGAACCTGTGCAACAGAAATCAGTCTACGGGCAGAGCATCCTCACTAAGATTGATGATCATTCTTTTCAGAATCAACATTGTCAATTCCTTATTCCCAAGATGAATTATTAGAAAATTATCACAATGGATCAGAAGAGAACATGATGATTGGCCGGTGCTGTTGTCCAACATGTTTTAAGAAGAAGAGAACAAACTAGCGCAAGAGGATGATATCCTCTCCAGACTATGAAACTTGTTTCCTTTCATGGAGACATATATATTGGCAACTAGCAAGCATCACGTTTACCGAGTTGCTATATAAATACAGAGAAAGAAGAAGATGGCAGCAAACACGATTGAACGGGTAGAACAAATATATCAAATTTGGGATGACCAAAAAAGACTTGCTTTATAAAATCTGCAACAGCTTTTTCACAAATTTTCTAACCTGATGAAAATGAAGCACATGCAATAGCTATTTTGAGGTGACTTTCAGACAACCACCGCACTTTGTAGGGCAAAACAATGGATCAGAAAAACACATAGCAACTTGATTAAATTTATTTCTCTTTTACTTTAAAATGGTAATCTAGCTTGTCATTGGATAACTCTAAACAAATGGTCATACTTAATGTGACAGGAACCAATATACCACGCAAAAATCTGTCACTTGTTGAGGGGGTGTGGCCAACTAAGCCAACCCTCTCATGTAACATGAGGGGAGTTGGTCACTTGGACAATCTGCCAACCCATGTAATGAACGGCCCTCTATATTGCAAATCTCGTTGAGCAGTCCTAAGTTGTATTGGTTGAAATGGTCAATATGCACTCAACTTGGTCAAACTGGCCATAAGATTAAGTAAAATTGTCATTTTCCTAGAAGAATATTTTGAGGAGGGCAACCAGGCCGAGGGTACCTAGGGCCCATCGAAATGCAGCAACTAAGCTAAATGAGCAATCATTCATATTATATGATTGTTGCATGGATCCAACGTAAGTGCCTATTAACTAAATAGATGCTTTGCTGGATCTTACGTATCAGCCACATCAACTCCACGTGGCCAATTGGGATTTGTCAGTCACCAACAATCCTTACCAACTAGTATTGAATATAAATACCATAGTAAATACAACTTTTGAGGTATGTTATATCCTTCGAACCTAATCTATCTCCTCTATATGCTCATCTAACTTAAATATTAGAGGAGACATGGCCAACTCCATGTAGGGCAATCCTATTCATTGTTTTGTAGGTGACACAATCGATTGTTTCAATGCACTCTCAATCATTTTGACCAACAACCCACCACTGGTCCAATGAGATTGACTCAACAGGAGGATGATCACCGATTGGAACCATGGAGTGAGGATTATAGGTGGATGGTGGCTAGAGGATGAGTTGTAGGGAAGGAGGATTAAATAACTGACTTTAGATGTGGATAGTTTTAGTTCCCTTCAAAGATCTTCAGATAATTTTACCTTAAAAGAATATTTAAGGTAAGGTGCATACGAAATCTATTCACTTTTCCTTCAAAGACACATGCACACGTATACAAACACATAGACATGCACACCGAAAATATAACCGAAATTTAACCACCTAGGACAGGCAAACAGGAAGGCAGCAACCAATGTGAACAAGAATGAAGATAATCATTGTGTTGAAAGATGTTATTTTGTATAACTACACAGACCTGCCATAACTTAGCTTCCACGCCTTCAACAGATGCAGCACCCTTTTTAATCTCTTGAGCTAGCTTCTCAACATGCCCATACATGGAGTAGTACCTGTAATAAATAAATTGGTTTTTCTCGATATATTTTAGAAAATCTTTGTGGCAAACACCGTTAACATATGGTATAAGAACAGAATGGCCGTGGAAACAGCAATATTCAAGACCAAACAAAGAAGCTCACTCTTAAGGTTTCTTTTGAAAATTGAAAGTACTTATCTTAATCACCATTGCAAAAGACAGCATCTCCAAATGTCAAAAAAATAGAGAGACAGCATATCCAAAAAGGATGTGGTGGGTGATAGAATAAGTACACAAAACAAATCACAGATAACAGTATAAGCATATATACTCCAGGATTAAATAGAACGTATTGACCAGATGTTCATAACAAATTCAAAAGTATTTAGATATGTCCACCAAGATGTTCCTAACGAAAATACACTTATTTACAATCAGTATCAATGTCTCAGCAGGTTGATTTTGCATTAATAATCCAAGACTGTTAACGTTCAGTTCTAACTTAACATACACAACAAGAAGTTAATGTTTCTCCATTTATCACAAGATCAAGAATGATACAATAACAATTGATGAGAGAAACAAAAATAGAAGACAGGCTGGTATACAAATAGACATCATGGGCTAGGGCACATTTTTCCTTATGGTTCCATAAAAATTTCAAATCAAACAACTGGAAAAACCAGATGATAAAATTTTATCCAAAAAATCAGGAAAGAAAAGGGCAAGGCCGAATTATTTTCATGGTAGAACTCTAAATGTCTAATAAACCATTTTACAGAATTATCTATTTCAAAAGCATGCAAAAGTTGGAAAGACCCTTCCAAATCCAAACCTCAAGAATCATTTTTTACAAAAAAAGTAGAATCAATATCGAAAAAAACAAATAATTAGATGATTAAAATGATAGTCTGTTTTTCTTCCCATTGAGCCTGGCAAGGACAATTCACGTAATCAACAATAGAGCATGAATATACCGATATAAAGAAAACTAAAGGTCAATGATCTGAGCTAGTAGATAACAGCCACAACGATCAATACAGAAAATGATAGATTCACGTATATACATATATATATTTTGATGATGATGTGTGATAGATTCGTATGTTAAACTTTTTCTCCGGTTCGAAAAAAATGCAAGCATATGGGAAGGAAAACAACCTAGTCTGGTCTGGGCATTACAAATCAACAGAGCTCATGATAGAACAATAGCAAAAAAATTTTAAAAAGCGAAAAATACTGGTATTTGCTGAAACCATAGCCTGCTCATCAGTCAGTAACCGGAGACAGCGTCCGCATCAGAAATCAAGCATCGTAGGAAACATTCAATATTTTTAAACTATTCAAATTGAAAATCGGGGGAAAAAATAGAGATGAAGTGATGATCATCTATTTAAGTGAAGATATCAAACTCGTGCCGGCAATCTGCAAGCAGCAAAAATCCAGCTAAAAAATGGAGAAACAGAACGACTGTCGCGAAGGGAACCTGAATGCAGGAAATCCCCCACCAAATCCACAGATCTGGAGCTGTAAACACTCCATCGTATGGGGAAAAAACGAAATTTGACATAAAAAACAACAGGGAAAGAAAAAAGGCCAGAGAAGACTGTAGGAAGATCGGAGTGCGTGTGTGGATGCTTACACGATATACACCTTCGTCGCCATTGATGTGGAGGAGACAGCAGCCGGCCTTCTCTGTAGCGATGTCCTCCTCCCTCCGTCCCTCGCAGCGGAAACGAGCGTGTGCTGTGGTGGAAGTGGAGGACGCGACCACGATTTTATAGCACGACACCCACAAATCAACTACAATTTGTGATTTTTTTTATTTTTTTTTTTAAAAAAATGTAACCAACCAACAATCTTTTATGATGAATAAAACAGAAATTGATTTGTATTTCGAAAACACCCGTGTCAACGTCAAAAAGAATACAAAGTAATTTATAAATAAAATAAAAATTCCTATAGAAATTAGAAAAAGAAAAAGCAGTGTTAATGTTTAACCGAAGATATAATTAGAAATTTCATAAAATATTTTTAAAATAATTAATATATTATTTTTTTAATAATATATTTTATTTATTATTATTATTTCATTGTTGTCTTCTCCTTTTTTTTTTCTCTATTTTCAACCGATATCGTGACGAATTATGAAAGAATTTTGTCTCAGCAAAAGAATTTTTAGAGGAGAGTACGAAAAAAAGAAAATTAGACGTGCTTATGTACTGAGATTTAATTCTTTGAAAAATTTAAAATTTGTATTTCTTGATTTCTAAGTTGGACAAACACTTAACAAGTAATGATGAAATTTTTTTAAATTATTTATTATACGCGAAGTTTACGCGAACCTGACGTAAATCGAAATATTTTTAAATTGAAAGTTACGCGGATAATATCTACCATCCCATCCACCAATTATCCGAGAATGCTTAACAGAAAGGTTCGAGAACGGACAGCATCAGCCTGACGCCATGACCACGTCGCGGCGGCAGAAGCAGAAGACACGTAATATGACATAATTATGTGATAATACGAATTTAAATGGTATAAATGACATGATTTAAGTTATTTTTTATATATTATAGTTTTAGGAGTGAAATAAATTCTTTTAACATCATCCATTATTAATATTTATGGAATGAATATCTAAATATGAATTCTTTTGATATAATAGATTAACGAAAAAAATAAACTTTAATTTTTCCAATTTTATCATAAAAGATTTACTGATAATTTTAGTATTTTCAGTAACATGTAAGTAAGTTTTTAGTATTAGTAGAGTGTGCTTGATGACAGAATGTCAAGGTTAAATGAGGATATACTAGAAGTCTTGATGTATATCAAAGATTGAAAATTTATTCGATTTCGTGAAAAAAGATTAGATAATTTGATAAAAGAATTTTTTGATAATTTTAATTTTTAAATGTAAATTTTTATTTTTTTTCTTAAATTGTAATAATGTAAATGTAATTTTATGTTAATTAATTATTATTTATGTAATGTAATTTTAAAAAAAAATTTAAATTATTTGTAAGCCAAATTTGTACATTTCATATCAAAAATAACATTTATAATTTTTTTTCATAAACATAATGATATATATTTTTAAGTTGTATAAATTGTATATAGATTGATGATTTGAAATCTTATATTAGATGATTCATATTAAACTTATTATAATTATATAAATATATAATACTAATATTATATTAATTATTTAATTATTTAATAAAATAAAAAATACAATTCAACATGAGTAATGACATAATCCAATTAGGTCATCGAAAAAATCATACAAAATATAATATGATACAATACAAATAGTATCGAACCATTTGATTGATGGTCAACATCTACCGCCACTCATCCGTCGTCTTGGGCAAACCCAAGCCAGAAACCATATGGCTTTTTATGTCCAGATGGCTAATATACAGACAAGGAGAAGTATTATCAAAGGATAAGGTCTGACTAGGTTTATGAATATGGATAGTTGACGTTAAGGCAGGTTTAATTATTTGTGATTTTCCTTATGATAGAGTTAATTGTTAGGCCGTCCCTCCATTTAGGCCTTTTTCATCTTCAGGCCCAAAACGTTTTTTTTTGTGAAAAACAGAAAAAAATACGCGCAGGAGAGAGAAGAGGAAAAGGGGCAAAAAATCGATTGCGAAATCGAGGGTTTTTCGATTCCGTGCGAGGAGGCTCCGACGATCGACGACCTGCGTGCAAAGGAGGGCAAGATCTGCGCGTGGAGGCTTCGGGGATCGTCGACCTACATGCAGTTCGCCTGTGTTGAGAGTGGCAGGTTCGTCACCGAGTTCTTCTTCCCATAGACGGCGGATAGAGGTCGCAAAGCTCCTGAGCTCGTGTGTGCGACCTCTCGACAGAGATCGCAGGTGCGTCGTCAATCTTCCTCCTCGCCTTCCCACCGGAGATCGTGGACGAGAGAAACTGCCAGCCGACCCATTCGCACCAACCAGTGCGTGAATCCAGATCACGGATCCACAGGTGTTTGCAGATCTGCAGGTGCTCTCGTCGCGCATGAGACAAGGTTGTGCGGGTTAAATCGAACCGATTCCAGGGAGGTTGCAAGCGGCCGTGGACGTTCGTGGACCTCGACCTTGAGCGAGTTCCACGTGGGCGTGAACAGTGGTACGCCGGAAACACTGCTTTGGGATTGATCGGCAGTGATTAGTGGGTCAGTGTTACAATAGTTAATCAGTTTGCATTGTGATGTTTTTTCTCCATTGATTTTTGGATGATACAGATGCATGTTGATTGTTGGTTGATCGATCTGAACTGTGTAACCTTTATTGAGATTAGTGCCGGTTGGATTTGTTTGGACTGTGGTTTTTTATCTCCTCACTCTGAGAAGGTTTTCCACGTTAAATCCTGTGTGCATTGTGTGTTGTATTGTGGTTTGCTTGTTTTCATTATTTAGGTCATTTTTCCCAACAAGTGGCGCCCACCGTGGGGCAAGACCTAAATTGTTACAGTTTGAAAGTAAGAATGGAAGTAAATACTAGTAGAATGATCTCTCTAAATGGAACCAACTATCAAGCTTGGAAAGGGAAGATGGAAGATCTTCTCTATGTAAAGGAATATTATAAGCCTATTTTTAATACAGAAAAACCAGATGACAAGACAGATGAACAGTGGAAGATTTTACACCGTCAGGCTTGTGGCTTTATACAACAATGGGTAAATGATAATGTGTTGAATCATATTTGTGATGAAACAAATGCAGGATCCCTTTGGAGCAAGCTGGAAGAGTTGTATACTCGGAAAGAAGGCACTAATAAAATGTTTCTCATTAAACAGTTGATGCATTTGAGATACAGGGATGGAACACTTGTAGTAGATCATGTGAACACATTCCAAAGAATCATCAACCAGTTATCATCGATGGGCATCGTTTTCGATGATGAGGAGAGAGCACTATTGCTTTTAGGCTCTCTGCCTGATTCTTGGGAGACTTTGAAAGTTACTTTGTGTAATTTTGCTCCAAATGAAAATGTCACTTAGGATTATGTTAAAACCAAAGTGATGAATGAAGAGTCCAGGAGAATTGCAGATGGTTCCTCCTCACACTTTGAAGTGTTAGTTGCAGAATCGAGAGGGAGAAGTAAAAGTAAAGGTCCAAGAGGTTCAGAAAAAGGCAGAAGTAAATCTAGGAGCAAGTTTTCAGATGTAGAGTGCTACTATTGCCATAAGAAGGGTCACATTCGTAGATTTTTTCGTAAGCAGAAAAAGGACAAGAAGAAGAAGAAGAAACTTCTACAGCAAGGAAATGAAAGTGATAGTGAAGGCATTGCAATTGCTGTTGAAGAACTGCTTGTGGTCACAGATGAAGCCATTAGTCTACTTGGTGGAGATGAGACAGCTTGGGTGCTTGACAGCGGTGCTACAATTCATGCTACATCTCGTAGGGAACTTTTAACATCCTATGTTGCAAGTGACTTTGAGATTGTGAAGATAGGAAGCAACGACAATGCCAAGATTGTTAGAAAAGAAGATGTGCATTTGACAACTGCAAGTGGCATGGAGCTGACTCTCAAATCTATAAGACATGTTGAGTCATTGAGACTCAACATCATTTCAGTTGGATGTCTTGATGAGGAGGGCTACTCTAGTAGCTTTGGAAATGACAAATTCAAGCTCACTAGAGGAAACATGATTGTGGCCAAAGATGAAAAGGTATCTCCTCTTTATTATGTTCATGCTAAACTTTCTGGTACTGTTATAAATGTTTTAGAAAGTGAAGATCCAGCTATGCTATGGCACAAAAGACTTGGCCACATGAGCGAGAAGGGAATGTCAAAGCTTTTGAAGGGAAAGTTTTTGTTAGAGCTGATGGATGTGCATTTAAAACATTGTACACACTGTTTGGCAGGGAAGCAACACAGAGTCACCTTCAAGAGTCAGACTTCTTCAAGGAAATCAGAATTGTTAGAGTTGATCCATTCTGATGTGTGTGGGCCAATGAAGGTAATGACACATGATGGAGCAAGGTACTTTGTCACATTTATTGATGACTTCTCTAGAAAGATCTGGGCTTACCTCTTGAAATCCAAGGATCAGGTCCTTGAAACCTTCAAGAATTTTCAGGTGTTAGCTGAAAGGCAAACAGACAGGAAACTAAAATGCATCTGCAGTGATAATGGAAGAGAATATTGTGGTCCCTTTGATACTTATTGCAGGGAACAGGGAATTCAGCACTAAAAGACTCCACAAAGACACTACAGTTGAATGGAGTTGTTGAAAGGTTCAATCAAACAATAGTGGAAAAGATGAGATGCTTACTTTCTCAAGCAAAGCTACCCAGATCCTTTTGGAGTGAGGCTCTAATGACCACTATTTATCTTATTAATCTTTCACCCTGTCACATTTTGCAGGGGGATGTATCAAATAAAGTTTGGTATGGTAAAGAGGTCTCCTATGAGCATCTGAGAGTGTTTGGATGCAAAGCTTTTGTACATGTTCCACAGGATGAGAGAACCAAGCTTGATATGAAGACAAGACAGTGTATTTTCCTCGGTTATGGACAGGATGAGTTTGGCTACAAATTATATGATCATGTAGCTAAAAAGGTAATCAGGAGCCGTGATGTAGTATTTGTTGAAAAGTAAACAGTTGAAGACATTGACAGAGTGCAGACTGATGCATCTCTGAAGGATATAGATTTGATTCAAGTAAACCCTATTCTAGGTCCAACTCAACAGGGTGTTGTAGTTGATGAAGATGGTACAGACACAGGTGTAGAGGAACCTCCCCAGGTACAGAATGAAGATACAGCAAATCATGATCAAGAAGAACCACCTGTGTTAAGAGATCCACCAAAAAATCCACTCAGAAGGTCAACAAGAGACAGATTCCCCTCTACCAAGTATCCTTCATATGAGTTCGTGGTGCTATTATCTAATGAGGTAATACCTGAGTGCTATGCAGAAGCAGTAGAAGGGAATGATGCTAAGGAGTGGATGGATGCCATGCAAGATGAGATGAGTTCCTTGCATGACAATCAAACGTATGAATTGGTGAAGCTACCTGAAAGTATGAAAGCACTCAAGAATAAATGAGTTTACAGAATCAAAGAATAGGAGCACAGTTCACATCCAACCTACAAAGCCAAACTAATTGTAAAAGGCTTCACTCAAAGGCGAGGAATTGATTTTGATGAAATCTTCTCACCTGTAGTGAAAATGACTTCTATTAGGGCAATCATTGCCATTGCAACTAGTAGAGATTTAGAGATTGATCAAATTGATGTAAAGACCGCCTTCCTTCATGAGGAATTGGAAGAAGAGATCTATATGGAGCAACCAGAGGGGTTTGTTGACAAAGAAAAAGAAAATATGGTATGCAGGCTAAAGAAAAGCCTCTATGGCTTGAAACAAGCCCCTAGACAATAGTATTTGAAATTTGATTCTGTTATGGGGGAGCACGGCTATAGGAAGTGTAGTACCGACCATTGTGTTTTTGTTAAATCTTTTTCTCCTGAAGATTTTATTGTTTTGTTGCTCTATGTAGTTGATATTCTGATCATAGACAAGAACAAATCAAAGATTGCAGAATTGAAAAATATCTTGAATGGGTCTTTTGCAATGAAAGACATAGGATCGGCTAAGAAAATCCTTGGAATTGAAATTACCAGAGACAGAAATTCCAGGAAATTGTTCTTGTCACAAGAGAAGTACATTGAAAAAGTACTTCAAAAATTTGGTATGAGTGATGCTAAACCTGTGAGTACCCCTCTAGCAGCTCAATTTAGATTGAGCAAAAAGCAATCACCCTCTTTAGATGAGAAGAAGAAGGAAATGGAGAAAATTCCTTATGCCTCAGTTGTAGGGAGTTTGATGTATGTCATGGTCTGCACCAGACTAGATATTACTTATGCTGTTAGTACTGTGAGTAGATTCTTGGCAAATCCAGGAGAACGGCATTGGGAAGCAGTTAAATGGATACTGAGGTATCTTCGTGGCACTTCAGGAATGAAGATCTGTTTTGGTGACGAAGAACCAACTCTTATTGGTTTTACTAACTCAGATATGGCAGGTGAGGTAGACAACTCAAAGTCTACGTCTGGTTATTTATTTACCTATGTAGGGGGAGCCGTTTCTTAGCAGTCTAGACTTCAGAAGTGCATAACCCTGTCTACTACAGAGGCAGAGTTTATAGTAGCCACTGAAGCTTGCAAGGAGCTGCTATGGTTGAAGAGATTATTTCAAGAAATTGGAGTGTGGCAAAATGAGTTTGTTCTGTTTGATGATAGTCAAAGTGCAATTCACTTGAGCAAGAATTTGTCCTTTCACTCCAGAACCAAGCATATTCATACCAGATATCATTGGATACGAGATGTGATCAAATCCAAAGAGATGGTGTTCAAGAATGTTCATACAAATGACAATGGAGCTGATATGTTTACCAAAGTTGTAACTAGGGATAAGCTGAGCATTTGTGCTCAGATCGCTGGTCTTGAAGATTAGCTCGGTAGATGGTTGGAGGGGGAGATTGTTGGACCGTCCCCCATCTAGGCCTTTTTCATCTACAAGCCCAAAACGTTTTTTTTTGTGAAAAATAGAAAAAAATACACGTAGGAGAGAGAAGAGGAAAAGGGGTGAAAAATCGATTGTGAAATCGAGGGTTTTTCGATTCCACGCGAGGAGGCTCTGACGATCGATGACCTGCGCGCGAAGGAGGACAAGATCCGCGCGTGGAGGCTTCGAGGATCGTCGACCTGCACGCAGTTCGCCTATGCTAAGAGTGGCAGGTTCGTTGCCGAGTTCTTCTTCCCACAGACGGCGAACGGAGGTCGCAAAGCTCCTGAGCTCGTGCACGCGACCTCTCGACAGAGATCACAGGTGCGTCGTCGATCTTCCTCCTCGCCTTTCCACCAGAGATCGTGGATGAGAGCAACTGCCGATCGACCCATTCGCACCAACCAGTGCACGAATCCAGATCGTGGATCCGCAGGTGTTTGCATATCCGCAGGTGCTCTCGTCGCACGTGAGACAGGGTTGTATGGGTTAAATCGAACCAGTTCTAGGGAGGTTGCAGGCGGCCGTGGACGTCCGTGGACCTCGACCTTGAGCGAGTTCCACGTGGGCGTGAACAGTGGTACGTCAGAAACACTGCTTTGGGATTGATCGGCATCAGTGAGTCAGTGTTACAGTGGTTAATCAGTTTGCATTGTGATGTTTTTTCTCCATTGATTTTTGGATGATACAAATGCATGTTGATTGTTGGTTGATCTGATCTGAACTGTGTAACCTTTATTGAAATTAGTGCCGGTTGGATTTGGTTGGACCGTGGTTTTTTATCTCCTCACCTTGATAAGATTTTCCACGTTAAATCCTGTGTGCATTGTGTGTTGTATTGTGGTTTGCTTATTTTCATTATTTAGGTCATTTTTTCCAACATTAACATCAATAATGATAAATAATTAAAATTGAGAATAATAAAACAGCAATATCCATGGTTACGTTAATTGAATGTGTAAAATCGATTCGGAGGGGATGTACACAGGCCTTTTATACATATATATACCCTTGTACACAGGTCTGGGTGTAGCGATTTGACGTTTCATATCCTTGATATTTAATTTATTTCCAAAGTGCTTTTTTATAAATTTTAAAAAAAAAAGGAAAAAAATGGTGAAAGTCATTCAACGATGTCAGCCCAGTAACGTATCATCAAACCAGACTTGCCTGTGTAATAATGCATCATCATTGATTTGTAGATGAACGCCAGTCCAGTCTTATTATCTTCGTCAAATAGATTGACGACCATCTGGTATTATTTATGACTGTGCTAGTTGCATTCGCGTTTTTATTTAATTCCAACATATGCATTTGTTGTACTTTCAGCCCATAATCTATTGAAATACTAACCGTATGTGCCAGTGAACAGATCTTTTTAGGATAAAAAGAAGAACTTATAATGGATGTCTTTATCTGCTTGTAACCGGTAACAAGTGGCAACATTATCCAAAGACCAGCAGGGAGCGTTGAAGAAATTTCAGGTTTCCCAAGAGTATTTTGCCCTATAACACATCTTTCAAACAGATGAATGTCAACAAACCATGGACCGTAGAAGGTGCATGTAGCGGGATTTTATCGATACTATCATGGAAATCAGATAATAATTCTCACAATAGCATGCTAAGACTATTATACCAGGTGGCGCACCATGGAACATAATTTTGGCAAATTATCCCACCTTCAGATGAATATTATATGTCAATGAAACAATCTGAACAAGAACAAAATCTTTGACCTGAGAGACTAAAAGACAAGACCCGTCTAGCCACTGCTACTACTAAGAAGTTTTCATAAATAGCTTAAGCTGACTGATCAAAGAAAACCCAACTAGCATGGCAACTGCATGGGCAGATAAATAGAAAATTGCCGGTATCATCATATGAAGATGTATTATAAAATCATGTTTGAGCTGCCTCGAGCCATTTTGGACATCATATATAGACTCATTGTTGATGGTGAAAAATCTCTTCAGGGATAACATATGGAAGTGAAACGGGAAGCTTTCCCCTTCAACGCATGCAGCATGTGACAAAAGTAGACTTAGCTACCATCTTTTTGAAGACAAGGAAATCAGCTGTTTACAAACAGGACCAAACAAATTAATATGTAATTGTAATTGTAAAAGAAAGTGTGCAAGATAAAACAAATAACACTAATAACCAAAAGAATAAAAATTGCAGGAGTTGCTGAGAAATTTCTCATATAGGATCTAACATCCTTGGAAGAAATTTTAGGTAAGGATCACTAACCTGGCGGGCAACTTGTACAATCCGGCGACTTTCTCGAGATGACTCCACAATCTGATTTGGTTTCTGAGGCTCTACTTCAATATCTTTTTTGTCACTTATTTTTCTCTTCTGATTGCTCTTTTTATCAAGGCAATTTTCCTCAGTAGTATTGGTTGAAGATCTTTTCATGCGCGTCCTCTGGAATGTATACTTAAGATGTCTTTCACTTGTAACTTGAGTTGGAGCTCCATTTGAGACCTTAGCATCTTTCAGGTTTGAAACCTCTAAACATGCATCTGTTTTCTCAAGACCCATTTTGCAACTTGGAACATCTGACATCCTAGAGTTCATACCAGAACAGGATACAATTTCCTCCTTGTTACAGAGCAAGCTGCTTGCCTCCATATTCGGAATGTTACTCTTTGGCATGGGAATCACATAATTGAAGGAGCTATTGGCTGGGGATGTGGAATCCTTGTCAATTTCATTCATGGTTTCCGAGCAAAGATAAGTGCAACTAGTGTTAATATCAGTTTTATGCAATTCATCCTTCAAATGGCCAAGTGATGCCTCATGATCAGACCTTTCATTGTTGAAAGCACTTGCATCGGTGGTCCTTGTTGATCCACTCCTTGGTTTCTTTGAAGTACATCTGTACTCAAAATTCCCATTTTGATCAGTTTTACAATTTCCAACTTTCTTTCCCATTGTGTTTGGCTTATTGAAACAATCCACAACATTGTCGCCCATGCGTGAGACAGAAAGATATGTGCTTAGAGGCTTTTCACTCTTGCAAACTTCGGAAAATTTTGGTAACTTTCTGTTTATTTGTCCATTCCCTGTCACAACATTCTGTTCCAAGGCACGAATTCTTTGGGTACATCCATTTCTATATAATTCTGGTTCTTCTCTTATCATTATAAGGGATGCTAAATCATGCTTACCAGAAGAATCATTTCCTGGATGTGATTCTTTTACAGACTTGATCTTCAAAGAATCCCCATGACTATCACAGCAATGATCACCAGACATTTGTGATCCATCATTAAAATTCTTTAGTTCGGAAGTTAGCACAACATCAGGATTTCTAGAACCAATATAGCATCGCACTAAAATGGGCTTATCCATACATGGATCTTCAATACAAGTATCATGATCGTTCTCATTTATGCTGAGTTTCTCTGAAGGAGTAGATTTCATGTTTTTCCTTTCAACATTGACTCTTTTTAATTCTGCTTTAAGAAATGCTATTGTATGCTCTGCCTCACTAAGCTGACTTTCAAGTTCACATATTCTTCTCTTTTTACTCAGGGATATGATATCCACTTCATCCATCTGAAACAACAAAATAGCAATTCATTTCTTCAGATGCATTGAAGCTTTTCCAAGTAGATAAAGGAAAATTATCCCCTTGGACTACCTATAGAAATAAATTTCATCCATTAACAAGAACCCTTCGTTTCAAAGTTCAAGACCTATGTGTTTCAAGTGTATTAAGGATGAATATGATGGAGTTTTAACGAAGCAAAATAAAATAAAATAAAATATATTGTAGGCATTTTAATAAGCCTTTTGGTGAATCTATTTTAGAAAACTTTTATATATAAAATTTGGGTAGTAGTACAAAAGAGCAAACTATAGTTATTTTAGAAAAAATTGCAGTTTCAAGGTAAAAAGAGTTATTAAGAAAATGAAACATGGAAGTTTATAATAGAGTACCTATAAACCTATTGTGGTAAATTTTGGGAAAAAGAAATAACTATTGAATACATTGATATTATAAAGGATATGTACAAAAGAGTGGTTACTAAATTAAAAGCATACGATGAGAAACTAAGAAATTTCCAATGGACAGATTTACAAGAAGGGTCATCTCTAAGTTCATACATAGTTGTCTTACTTATGGATGAAATAACTAAGGAAATCCAAGGAAAAATACCTCAGCATATGTTATTTTTTAATGACAGTTTTGGTCAGCAAAAGTAAGGCAAACATTAATTCTAAATCAGAATTATGGAGAGATACTTTATAGTTTAAAGGATTTAGATTGAGTGGGTTAAAAACATAATATATAGAGTATAGGATCTATAATAAGTAGAAATGGTGAATTTATAGAGAATGTTATTCATAAGATTAAATAGTGTGAATAAAGTGGAAAAATGCTTCTAAAGTGTTAGGTGATAAGAGAATTCCCTTAAAATTAAAAAGAAAATTTTATAAAACTATTATTTGCCTGGTTATACTTTATGACTTAGAATGTTAAGCTATAAAACATAACTATGCACAAAAAGTAAGTTGCAAAAACGTGAATGCTTAAATAAATTAGTTACACTGTAAGAGAAAGTTAAAAAATAATTTTATTAGGAATAAAGTAAAATTTACATCAATTAAATATAAGATAAGAGAAAATTTGCTCAGATGATTTAACCATATCCTTAAGAAACCAAAGTATATGCCAATAAGGAGAGGAGAATTAATTAATATACAAGAAGAAGAAAACAGAGAAATGCCTAAAACTACATAATTGTGAATTGTAAGAAAAAACTTTTATGTAATTTAACCAAAGATTTGACTACAAATAGAAGTATAAGTAAGAAAAAGATTCTTATGACCAACCTTACATAATAAGATTATAGCATGGGTTGTTGTTATTGAATATTAAAAAATTTCTAATAAATAAAGACAATTTTAGTGTGTGTATATTGTATATGTATAAAGGCTACATCAATTACAACTTACTTTACATAAAGTAAGATTTAACGTAACAACTATATTTTGATTGTGGTTTTATACTAAAACCACACTATTTTGAAGAAAACCACTAGTGGTTTTCTTCTTTTAGAGGGAAATTTTTAATGGTTTCAAGCTTTTTAAGTTTTTCCATTTTTTGGTTATGTACTTAAAATTAATTATTTTGAATAAAAAAATAAGAATTTAGTTTTAAATTTGAAATTAATTATTTTGAAGTAAAAATAATTATAAATATTATCTAATTACATTCAAATATGGTAATAATGTTCTCAAGACCCTCTTTAGTTTTTAAATTTAAAAAAAAGATAATTTTTGTATTATTATTTACTATTTTTATTATTTTGCACATTAATTATATTATTATCTTCATTTAAATTTTAATTAATTTTGCATTCGTATATAAAATAGTAACACAAAATAATACCTAAAAAGTTTAGCATTGTTGATTTTAACTTACTGATGCATTCATAATTTTATAAATAATATATTAGTAGCACAAAATTGTATGTAAAAATGTTTCATTTTACTATTTTATTAGTGTCTACACACAAGGGAATTCATGATCAAAATGCAAATGACAGTTACATTCTCCTTAAGCCATACTCTACTTCTTTCCTCTTCCTATAAAAATTCAGCTTGCTCTACAATGGCAAACAATAGAAGACACCCAACATCTTTTGTGCTTGACACTCTCTTTCCTTCAACAAGACCATTAGTTTTTCTTTCATGGGTTTTGCTTGTTCCACTTCTCATTATTTGCTAGTTGTGTAGGTTGCAAGTCAATGACAATACTTTCCTTCTTTCATTGGCTTTGCTTGGCATTCTTGACTTTGCTGAGTGCCAACATAGAGGTGGCTTTGTCTCGACAAGGGGAAACATGGAAAATCAGCACCCAAGTCTACTAGGTAGATGGCAAGGCAAGCGACAATGGAGATGATGGCCAGCTATCAAGTGGATGGTTGGGGAAGGCAACATAGATGTGATTGGCAGGTTATAATGGTCACAAAGGGGTGGCTTTGGGTGTGGCAACACATAGAGATGCCAAGGGTAGATGGGGTAAGAAGTCAATTTGTGTGTTTAAAAAGTCAGCATGGAATGTGAATTTTAGTAACTGGTAGCAAAATTTACATGATTCTCTCATAGAATTAAAGATTTGATACTTTTAAGCTGAAAAATGGGGGCAATATTATGAATTTGATGAATGGTTTGGAGTTGTATTTTTTATCAAGACTATGATCAATGGTTGGTATGTAGCCTTATCTTGTATAAAATAATGTAAACTACACTAGATAAGTAATCTCTCTCTCTCTCTCTCTCTCTCTCTCTCTCTCTCTCTCTCTCTCTCTCTCTCTCTCTAGACACACACACATATATAAATATTTTATTTTGCATGGGTATGGATCAAATATGTGAAGAGAGAAAAAGAACATGATATATTTTTATGAAGTTTTGAATAAAAAACATAAATTCATGTATTTGTATGAAAAAAAAAAGAAGAATAAAGATAAAAAGAAAAAAAAGAAAGCCAAGAACTAAAAGCATTGATAAGAGATGGAGAGATCATAGAAATAGAGAAGGAAGAAATGTTAAGGAACCAAAATAGGAAATAGAAGAAAGAACATTAAAGGAAAATAAAACACCGAAAGATAAAAAACACAATAAAAAGTGTTAGTATCAAAAATAATTAAAGCATCAAATTTCAATAAGATAACCGAAGTGATGAAGGTAGTAAGGGAATGAAGGCACATCAAGGAGACTAAAGGAAATTGCCTGATTCAATCCAATCACCTAGAGGCTTGTTAACAAAACCCTCCCTTGCCTAGCCTAGCCCCATAGCACAATGCAATAAGGTTAATCACCTTGATAACCATAGAACAACGTTTCTTATTATTTTCATTTTCTATATGTTTATCTCTATGATTTTCAATTGAGATATTAGATTACAGGTGACAACAAAGATAAGAGTTTTTTCTTCTTCCTTCCCTTCCATGGGATTCTTTTTTTTCCATTTGATGGCCAAATGTAATTGTAAATATGAATTAAGTAGCCATATGTCAAAGGACAAATTCATATGTAAGTAGAGCTTCATACACTAGAGAGACATTTAAGGAGAATTTGTAGTGCTTTGCCCTCATGCCATTCAATGGTTTTGGTGGCAAGAAACACCCCATCTCAATGGAAATCTCAAAATGGTTTGAGATTGTATTGTCACCTATGTCTTGGATTGGATACCTAATTTGCTAATGAAGATTTAGATTACTCCATTAATAGACAGCATTAAGTTGATTTTGATAATGTTTCTTCCATGGATACCTAATCTGTTGTGTTTGATAATGTTTCTTACTTTTTGGTTATTATCATCTTGATTTTGTCATTCTAGGATTAGTGTCTCAAAAAGCTTCCTGAGAATTACATAAATCTTGCTTTCCACTCAAACAATAAAGCATAACTTTTTTAAGTTGATTCCATGACATCATATTTTAAAATTTAAACAATTGTACCCAAATGTTACTGTTGGATAGTCTTACATTACTTAGAATGTGGAGGTCCTAAGTCCTTATATTATGATATCTTGTTCTCTTATTGTAAATTAGTTTTAAAATAAAATTTTAACTGGTATCAAAGTATCAGGATCTTACACATGCTCATAAGTCGCTTATTAATGTAAAACCTCACCTTGATAATGAAGGAGGAATGCATATAAAATAAACTTTCTTAGAAGAGCAGACATGTGAATCTGATATCATGTGAAGTCGCTGAATTGTGATATGATTTTGTAATTCTAACTTAGAAGAGCTAACATCATGTTAAATAAATGGGCTGTTCTGTAGCTGTCATGAAAGTGAATACCTTGAATCTAATATAAGAAGATGCGTGCAAATGATATCAATTTAAGCAAATCACATCACAATATTATTTAAATAATGCTAGGTTTTGGTTTCACATGGGCTTATACCATTCTCAATAGAGAATGTGGATACCCATTAGTTGAAAAATAGTAGAAATGCATATTAGATCCTAGTATACAACAGCAATACAAACATATGCTTCCAGAGATTTCTCTCAAAAGGCATGATCCTTGTACTTCTAACCTACAACACACATGGTATATAGCAGCTTACTGATCAACTGCATGTGTAATACTTTTGGAAATAACGAATTCTGAAAAGCATCAATCTTTCATATTTACATGCAACCAAGAGGAGCTAAACGTAATTAGGGAAATGAGTTTCATATTTACATATTATGTTCTATCGTATAATTTACTAACCTAATCAAGTTGGATGCGTATCCCAAATTGAATCTGAGGTAATGAAATCAACTGTTGTCCACTAGTCATGTTTGGGAAGAGAAATATCATACTCATTAGATAAATCCGACTTTGATGCTCCACATTAAGAAGGATACACAATTATCAGATAAATTCACACACACACAGAGAAAAGTACAAATAGAAATGATCTTTCCAATTTCAGGTCAGCAGTTGAATAATGGACATACGAAATTGAAAGATATTAAAACAGGGTTAATTTAATCACCTTGGCATCCATGATGCTTTTCATCCTAAGAAGCATTCCGAGGGCCTCTTCCTTCGTGGCTGCAAGATTCCGTTGGAGGAGTGCAAGCTTGCTCTCAGACGCCATTATCCTAGCTGCAGACTCCTTTGCCGTGTTCAGTAAAACATCCGCATATGCCTTCTTAAGAGAAGCAATTTTCTGAAAAAAGGAAAAGGGAGGGATAAATCATGCCAGCACGATCAAGTAAGCAACCAACAAAAGCAAATGACGGCCACGGAAGAGACGAGAAACACCATGGAAAATGGTTTTTCAGCCAAACAGCAAAAAAAGAAGGAAGTAAAATCATCAACCTATTCCCTCGCTTCAGCACAAAAGAAAAAGAGTAGATGGGACGAGAAAAAGAAGAAAACAGAAAATAAAAACCCACTGAAAGGACGGTCGTTTGATTGCTGTCGCCCCTTTTCGACATGGCAGAGAACAAGAACACCTGAAGGAGGAGGAGAAGCTGGAGAAAGGCAAGTTAGGTCGTAGCTCACCTGTTCGGCCCCATCCATGAAAGCTGCCGGGGATGGAGTAGAAGCAAAATGGGGTGGAGTAACAGGAGGAGGAAAGAAAACGGAGGGAAGGAGTGGGCGGGGCTTGTGGAGGAGGAAGGAGGTGATGGACGTCTTAAGGAGGCGGCGGTGATCGAGGGAGAAGGGGAGCGGCGGTAGTGGCGGTGGCGGTGGCGGTGGAGGAGGAGGCGGTTGTGGGCGGAGGTCGTTGGTTGAGGCTGTTAAGAGGGGGTGGGGGGGGGGGGGTGGTCTGTTTAAAACGGAAAAGAAAGGCAAAGGAAAGGGGTCTCCACGGGTCGGTTGCGGTCGTCGTCTGCGTTAATTACGATTTGCGTAGATCACCCTACCCTTTTCCTAAAATCGCACCCAACTCCATACGTACGGTGTTGAAAACACCTTTGGATGTGGGTCGTGGTTTCCTCTTTTTCGAAGGACTGGAGTGCTAAAAACACTTTTCGATTTGATTTGCAAAAGGGCTGTTGATTGAATTCGTCGGTTATCCAAACCGGCCCGAGCTCCTGCTAGCTTCCTGATTCCTTCTTCCCGTTGATGTGATCATCATCCATCTGCTGCTGGTTCGAGGCATGGAGGGAGGCTCTCGGACGGATGGGAATGCAGCAAATGCTAGATTCCATCCTCACGGACGGCTTCTCTTCCTTAAGCAGCACGCAGCGAATGCTTTCAGTGATTCAACCCCAACTGGTTTGTAGCACATTTCATTCATGATTCATTCGTTCGTTTGGGATTCCCCGCACAACTGGTTCGTTTATTAGATTTCAAGCGTGGAGACCGGGGGGGGGGGTTGAGAGTGAGAGAGAGAGAGAGATCCAGCCAACCAGCCGTAATGGATGACGAACGATGAATGCTAATGTTGCAAACCCACAACCTAAGCAATACACACATAAAAATAATAATAATAAAAGCAATAAACACATTATTATTGTCGGCGCAAAGCCAGAAGAGCATTTCATTTTTCGTTCTATGGTACAAAAAATAATCAAATGCTTGAGACGATGCCACGCCGGAAGCGGAACTGAACAACACGCGCACACGGACGACGAGAACGAAGACGGAATGCACGCTTGCTCCTCAGCTCCTCTGTCGCCCTGCATCACCACCACTCTCGCCCCATCCAGGGATCAGTTGCAAGCCTGCAGAGAAAGATACATAGATAGATAGATAAACCATTCGTGGTAACTAACTTTTTTCTGAAAAAAATAAAGAAAGACGGCAGCCGGCAGGAGTGGAGGACCACATTCTGTGCACGCGCCATGGGCATGTGAAGATAGAAACAAACAGATAGAAGGCGCCATCGGAGAACGAAAACAATTTCAGAACAGGCGCAAGAATGATGCTGCTGCTACTGCTGCAGTAATCAAACGAAACCATCCAAATCCCAGAGCCAGTTAATACGAAAAAAGGGCATTAATAAACCCAAAACCGAAGGCAACGCATAACCATTAAGGCGGTACGATAAATAACCCCTAATTAATTAAGCACCCATGGAACTCTTCGATTTCCAAACTCCAACAATAAACACTCCGCATTGGTTGCTGCATGTAATCCCAATGGATCCATCCCTAAACCCCCGTACAACAGGTCAAACGTTGCCTCACCTGTTGGGCCCGACCGGCCGGCAATCCGGGGGCTCCTCGAACAGAGAAACCGACAGCTGCTTGTGCGCCACACCTATATCGAACAAGATCACGCCGGGGGACGGATCGGACACCATGATTCCCTTGACGGGAAGCCAGAGGAAGAGCTCCTCCTGAGACAGCCCCACCACCCCCTTCAGCTCTCCGTAGCTCAGGTTTCCCCTGACCACCTGGTCGAAGAAGGCCATGCCGTCGTACCGGGCGTAGCAGGGCTGATCGAGGTTGACCTGCAGATGGCCCGTCACCTGGTCGAGGTGGAAGGATTTGACCCCCTTGGGGAGGAGTCCGCCGGGGAGGCCATGGCGGCGGAGGAGGTCGTGGATGGAGGCGGTGGGGGCCGAGAAGACGACGGAGCGGCAGCAGCAGCAGCAGCAGAAGAAGAAGAAGAAGAGTGGGCGGGCATCTGCGAAGAAGGGTTTGGGCTCCATGGATGGAGGAGAATTTAGGGAGGGGTCTGATGAGATCATCGAAGAGGAGGGGTTTATAAAACATCTACGTTGCGAAATGACGAGAAAACCATTTTAGCACAAACACAACCGCATAGAATATTATCACATAAAAATAATAAAACGCAAAAAAAAAGGAAAGATTAGAATGTAAGGACGTAATTGTAAATGACGTTTTCCATTTCGGTTGTACGATGGAAATTACTTCAGAAATGGGGTGAGATTCACGGTACGATTTTTAATTTTATTTTTTAATTTTTGTTAAATAATTAATATTAAAAAAATAAATTTATAAAACTGACAAAAATTATTAAATATAATATTATTTCTATTATTTTACATTAAGGTACTATAATAATAAAAAATTCTACAATTAATAAAAATACTATAATTATCAACTTCGTATAGTAAAAATCTTATTAAACTTTGTTAACAAATACAGTCTAAATTCAAGATAAATTATTGTCTAATCAAATTTATTTTAAAAAGAAAAATCAAAACAAAGTAATTATTCAATTTTGTTTGTAACAATAACCATTTTACAAATTAAAGTATTGCCTAATTTACTAAGATTCTTTTTTTTGATAAAAAAATTAATACATAGTCATCTAGCTTCTTATTTTAATATCTAAGATTGTATTTATTTGCAACAAAAGTACGTGCATACAATGCATCTATCACTTTTTACAACAAATGCACATGTTTCAGCGAAAGGAGCATATCATTCATAACAGTCATTGTTCGTCAACATTGAAAATGAAAGTAAATATGAAACATTTTTATTACAGAATTATGAAATTAACATTTACCAAACATACATTCTATTAAGAGTAACTGTATAACTTATTTTCGTTTATCATTGTATAAGTTTCATCTTCCTCTATCGGTTTTGGATCTACTATTAAAAATCTGTCTTGTTTGTATTTGTATATATATTCTCATTTTTGCAAACATTCTCTGTATCTGATGAATAAGACTTATCGAGGGTTTCCTCTGTGTAACCCTCGTTTTTAACAATCTTCGGTTGCCTGTGGCTCATCTTCACGGTCGTGAGAATTCAATAGGTTGTGTTTCACATTTTCTCACATGGTATCAGAGGGATACAACTTTTACACCATCATACCTATACTCTAGTGATATCCCCTTTGATCTTCATTTTTCATTACGTTAATTATTTGTATTGTGTGTTCTTTAACTTTCACTTATTGTTTGTTACGTGGTATCTTTTTTCGTGAAAATCAGAAAAACTTAAAGAATTTTTATTGTACGCATTATGAAAACATTAAATACATAGTTGACCATTGTTACTGGATTAAAGATTTCCCCCAAGGTCACAAACTCCACAATGTCTTAGTTCCAAGGATGCAACAACTAATTGCACCATCATTTAAGATACCATCACCAAAAATGTCTTGAATTTTACATAGGAGGAATACGATCAACTAATCAACATCATTAGCATTGCCAACATAAATAATATGGTAGGTATTAAATCTTGCTTTGATTCAGAACATTTATTACTGCTTGCAAAAAATATATCAACCAATTATGCCTCAATAGGAAAGTGTGTTTGGATAATAGACAGGGGTTATAGACCACATGTGTTGTAATTTAAATTTGATGCAAACAACTCACAAATTGATTAGGTCTCAATCAATCAGATTGGGTATTCTACTAGAGTTGATTCAATTGAGGAATCTAGAATCAATGACCACCTTTCCTTTACTATAGTATTGTACATACCAAAATTCAATTTTAATATACTTTCAGTTAGCAAATTCACAGCGCAACTTGATTATAGATTTTTTATATCTTCTTGTGTGTGTCTCATACAAGACCTTCAAACAAGAATAACAATAGGAATGAGTAAAGAAATGGGGGGACTATATGTGTTGATTGCTGGAGACAAGAAGTCATTTACTACAGCCACCATTTCTTGGGAAAGTTGGTACAAAAGAATTGGGCATACTCAAGACAATCAACTTTTATAGTGTCTGTCCATCACTGACAAATGGGAAGATTTTGTTTGTTCCACTTGTCCGTTTGTCAAAATGCATCATTTGTCTTTTCAACATAGCACTAGTAGGGCAGAAAAATCATTTGATTTACTACATTGTGACATTTGGGGAAATTTCTCGTCCCCAATTATTCTGGTTTTCAGTATTTTTAAATTGTTATTGATGATCACACTAGATGCACGTGGACTTTTCTCATGCAACAAAATCAAAAACTTATATATTTGTTAAGAATTTTCTTAACCATATTGAAAATCATTTTCATGTGAAGATCAAAGTTATTCATAGTGATAATGGTAGTGAATTTCTATCTAATGTCATGAGCAATATGTTGAATGAGAAAGACATTTTTCATCAAAGAACATGTCCTTATACTCCACAATAGAATGATGTTGTAGAAAGAAAATTAGGCATTTACTTGAAGTCGTGAGGGCTCTTAGATTTCAAGTCTCTACGCTTTTGACTTTTTGCAGCGATTGTCTTCTTACTGCCATGCATCTCATCAATAGGATGCCCTCCAAAGCACTTGGAGAAAAGTCTCATTTTGATGTCCTATACAATAAAGTGCCCACTACAATAATTTAAAAGTTTTTGATTGTTTGATTTATATTGTGAACAACATTAGCAATAAGTTTGCCACTAAAGTTATCAAGGGTGTTTTTGTTTGTTACCCCTATAAATAGAAGGGATATAAAGTGTACGATACTTCTAACAAGAAAGTGTATGTCAGCTAACATGCAATTTTTCATAAGCATATTTTTCCCTTTAGCCATGATAAAAGCAAGCAAGAACAACTTTCATTCCCTTTATTTGATCATCTTCTAGCACGGAATCTGAATGGTGATTTACCTTCCAATGCTTCTCCTATTTCCATAGATCTTGTGCAACCAGACAATTACACAGAAGAAGAAGAACCATCAATTACTCAAAGCACTACAGAAGACTCACCTAAGCATCTTCAAAGTGAAGGGACGCATGATGACATTATTAACGATGATAAAATAAAGCATGAATATGAATGAACCCCCACATTGGACAACTAACCTGTGGTCCAAACTAGAAGATCTAATAGGTCAACCCACTCTCTTAACTTCCTCAAGGATTACATCTACAACAATGTTTCTTCAGCTACCATGTACCCTATTATAGATTGTCTCACCCCCACCATCTAATACTAATCACCATGCTTACTTGTCCACACTACTTGAAAATTCTAAACCCAGGAGTCTTGAAAAGTCAAGATTGACCCAAGATGACATGAAGTGATGAAGTGGGAGCTTCAAGTGCTAAAAGCAAATAACACATGGACTGTCGTCCCACTACCTCAAGGTACAAAAGCCATCAGTTGTAAATGGGTATACAGGATCAAATACAAAGTTGACGAATCTATAAATTGATACAAAGCTCATTTAGTTACAAAATGATACACTCAAAAAGAGGGTTATGACTGCAAGGAGACATTCACCCTTGTTGTTTGGTTAGTAATTATTAGAGTCTTACTTGCCATTACAACCACCAAAAAGTGGGAGTTACATCAACTAGATGTCAATAACACATTCTTACATGGAGACCTACAAGAGGAGGTATACATGAAGTTACCACCTGACCTTGATAGTGAGGGGAAGAACAAAGCTTGCAAATTACATAAGTCCATATATGGCCTCAAACAATCATCATGAAACTTGTATCTTAAATTGATGCAAACCCTTGTAAGCACGAATTTTACACATTCATGGGAGGATTTCAACCTTTTTGTATGCAACACCCAAGATACTTTTATTGTCGTGCTTGTGTACGTTGATGACATATTAGTCATAGAGAATGATACCCAACAAATCTAGTAACTCAAGGATACCTTGAACCAAGAATTTAAGCCCAAAAATTTGGGACAAGTATTTTCTTGGGATTGAATTAATCAGGTCAGATCAAAGTATTTTTCTTTCATAATAGAAATATATCCTAGATTTGCTCAATGATTTCAACCTACTTGCATGTAAAAATCAAGAAGTCTCTATCTCTGACACCTATTACATTGATGCTGATAACCCATTTTTAGAAAATCTTTCTCAATATTGTCGACTAATTGGCATATTGGTTTATTTAACTATGATTTGTCCCGATATTACATATTCAGTTCAATTCTTTAGTCAATTCTTGTAACAACCAATAGAAAGCCACATGTAAGGAGCACTTAAAATACTGAAGTACTTAAAGGGGTCACTTAGCAAAGACATTTGGATGTATAGCAACAATCATTTGCAGGTTGAAGCATACTGTGATGCTAATTGGGCTCGTTGTCCCATTACTAAATGTTTAGTTACATGTTTCACTGTTTTCTTGGGTATCACCTTGGTTTCTTGGATGTTCAAGAAATAATTCACTATTGCTAGGTACACCATTGAAGCTGAATACCATGCATTGGTGTCCACAGTTAGGGAACTAGTTTGATTTTGAGCACTATTATTTGATTTACAAGTTCCTCAATGCACTGTCATGCCCATCCACTATGACAACCAAGCTACGATTCACATTACATAAAATCCAATTTTCCATGAGCACACCAAGCATATCAAGATCAACTATTACTTCATTTGGGAGAAGCTCTTAGTTGGCATTATTGATCTGCGACAATCTAGTCAGGTAATCAATTGGTAGATCTTTTCACTAAGCCACTGAACTGTAGGACTTTCCATCATCTAATGGATAAATTGGAAGTCATTGAAGTTGACTCCACAATTTAAGGGGGAGTATTAAGAGTAACTGTATAGTTTGTTTTCGTTTATCATTGTATAGGTTTCATCATCTTCTATTGGTTTCAGATTTACTGTTCAAAATCTACCTCGTTTGTACTTGTATATATATTCTCCTATTTGTAAATATTCCATCTATCTAATGAATAAGACCTAAAGAAGATTCCTTTACACAACCCCCGTTTTTAGCGATCTCCAATTGTCTGCAATTTATCTTCACGGTCATGAAGATTCAAGAGGTTGTATTTCACATTTTCTCACATATACATAGATATTATTATGAAATAAAGAGGATGATTTTTAAAGGTGATAATTGGTAAAGACCAAAGGAATGGAAAAATCGTAGTGGTAAATGACAACAAGAAAGTTGGATGGGAGGGCATAATTGTAAATAGCTTCAACCAAGTGTTTGAGAATTGTGCTGAGAATTATCACTTCTTACGACAAACAAATGTGTCTTGCACAATGAAAAGAGTAAATCATCAGTGATGATCATTATTCATAAAAGTTGAAGATGGCAACCCCTCCATGCAAGGGATCTCTACTTTGACTCCAAACAGGAAGTATTTATTCCTTGTATAACAAAAACGTCCTTCAATCTTCAGCTGGTGGCATTTTCCCACAAACAAACAATGTGCACTGCAACTAATCGAAGACAAATGTGTTGAAGTCGTTACGGTGAAATTAATTCTCGGCAAACTCATGTGTTCTTATTATCGTATAAATTTTCATACATAAATTTCTAATTTACATTTTATTATTTTACTATCTTCAATTTTAACATTTTACGATTGTTGAAATTGAAATACCTAGTTACCAAATAAAACCCACATAATATGGTGTCTGTCATCACTGACCTCACAGTCGTTGCCACTGCCCACAGTAGATGCTTGTTCACAAGCGGATGGACTCCCATGGTTAGCCACAAATTCAAGAGAGTCTCCCAACCAACGTACGAGGAAGAGTGGAAACCCAGGGGAGGCTTGCAACAATGAGCAAGAGTGGAAGGCCACCAGGACGAACACCACCCAACTTTTTCAATACTAATAATGCGACCAACTAAGTAAGAATTTATTACATTTGATTAGGAAAAGCGAAGTGATCGTGGCCGACACTTTCAAGTCGACAGGGGCAAGTGCCTTCCTGATTTATTTCTTAATCAATCACCAACCAGCTGGCAAAGAGCTGGAGAATGGGAAGAATGTCTGGTCTCCACTCTCCAGCCTCCGCTCTTCCTTCCTTCATTCACTTATTACATGGGCGTGCAGGTCGTGCCCATGTAAGTGGGTGGTTTCATTGCTGCATCACAAGACCCGACCCGATCACAACATACATTTCAAGCACAAGCCGTCCAGAAACGAGGATTGCATGGGGCCGATGTGATTTTCCATGGTACCAGTTGTTTCGTTGGCCACTTCCACGTGCAGAACAAAACAAATATTTCCGTTACAAGCACAATAATGATCTCTATGGAACAAAATTACCGAAAGATACCGACAATTTCCATTCTTGCAAGCAAACGATTCCCAAATCCTTGTCCCACCCATCAAGCACGCGTCCAACTGACCGACCCGCTCCCTTGTTCCTGAACAGAGAATGGCAACCCCAAGTACCCACGAGAAAGCTTTTAACAACCGCCACGGAGGTGTCTTTTCAAATTAGAAAGACCCATGCAGACCATTGAACTTAACTACGACGTGGAGCTACTCCAAATCACTCTTCTTTACGGCAGCCTTTTGAACCATTCCCGAAGCTCCTTCCTCCTACGGTTATCGGAGTAACTAACAGTCTACAAAGGCTAACCCCCAGTTTTATAAATTAAAGATTTCTACCATGAAAAATCATTTCTGCTAAACAGAGGTTTACAACCAACACACTCTGCATCTTCATCCTCAACTAAATTGCTAGGACTGGGAGCCTGTTCATGCAAGTGGATTACAACATCATCCATCCATCAGTATCAGCAGAAACTTTAATACAAACGTTACCAAGAGAAAAGGGCTCGAGAACAAGCGGCAAAAACGAATTACCCCTGCAAATAAGCAATTACTTCACTGAGCTGTCGCCGATGACCCAGACTGAGGTGCCTCTTGTCTGGTTGCTGCACGATCTGCTGGTGGGCCAGCTCGGCGTCTTTCGTATCTTCTGCTCTCGTATTTTGATGATCTACGCTGTTTTGGTTGATAAGTAGGATACTTGCAAGGAATTATCTCCCCATTGATATATTTGTCCCCTGAAATTTCAATATTTCATGCAATAAAATTTGAAGAAAATATATGATTCATGGCAGAAAACCAAGCAAACCTCCATAGTCCTTGTTTTTCACATCAATGTAAGAATCTGGGAGTACCCAAAGTACACCAGGCAGTCCTGCGAAACAACCACTTTTCTAAGAAATGAACCATGTAAAAGAAGCACCACAAAAACGAAAAGAACAAACGAGCTCTACGCAGAAAGGTCACAGACATGAAGACTTACCCTTGAACTTCTCTGACGTTTCTTCATCAACAGTGCATTGGAATCCAGTGTATGTGGTAGTACTAAATGCATACATGTTCCTTTTTGCTTCCTCCATGCTGCAGAAGAGGAAAAGTCGGTCCAGAGACAAAACTAGCAAACATTTCTACGTAAATAGGAATATTTGTTACTTATTCATGATACTTTCAATGTTTTATATTCATTTTTTCCCTATATTACCAGTACAAAATTCTAACCACCGAGCTCTTAAACCAAAGCAGATCTCACGCAAATATTGATAAATACAAAAAAAATGTTGATTCAAGTGAAACAAGAATCATATGTCATAGCCATGTATGCATAATCATGTAGAAATTTCTCAAGGATAAAAGTTCTTCAAAACTTTTAATCGATCACAAAGGAATCTTATCGGGTAATAAAAAAATTTGGGGCAAAACACTACATACAAGTTCACGTCTTTTGTTTTAAGTCCTTTTATGGTCATATATATATATATATATATAATATAAATATATATAATTTATATTATATATCTATATATAATTTTTTATATCAATCTACATATTCTTCAAAGACATTCCATATTTTCTGATAAGGTAGATATCATCTTATATATAATTCTAGCTATGAACTCACAACTAGAATGCTAAAACACTCCATACAAGTTCACAACTCCATGCATACCATCATAAAATTTTCAGATATTAGTATATCACGCACAAGCATGTCATAACTAAAACATGTCATATCCATTTATTCCTTTCATCACTTTGTTTCTCCAATCTCCACATGTTGTCCATAATATTATTTAACTTTTTATGAGAAAAGAACCTAAATCTTGCCATCTGTTACCTCCCTCCAGCATGTCAAGGTTTCCTCCCTTCTGATAAAAATTGATTTGTAAAAGCACCAAACCATATTCAAAAAACCATTTCACGATATCAATAGTATTGATGAACTTCTTGAAATGCTTATGGAAAATAAGGAATGGTTTAAAGTTAAGAATACTTTTGCTAGTTGCTACTGCATGCTTCTATGAAAAGACTATTCTCAATCATGAACAGAAAAAAGAATCACTTCTACAGCAAGATTGGAGATGAATTGAATGATATTTTGGGTATCTATATTAAATGTGATGTTGTCAAGGATATTAGCGTTCAAAATAATATGAAGTGCTTTCAGAGTGCATCTTATACAAGGTATTCTATGAAGTGAATGATTTATTTTCATAATAGCGTGTTTATAATGATTGTAGGAATTTTATATTATACGAATTTTTAAAATTACGTGTTTTAACATGCATAAATACATTTTATAAATTTTTTAAACCCTATGACTCAAAAGTCAAAATATTGGCTCTACCACTAACTTGATCACCGATCAGTGTTTTGTATTTACAGGAATGCAGCAAGTTATTCAATAATTCAGTAACTTTTCCAGCACTTCTCTTGCACTTCAATATACATGTTCATTCACATTTGTTTGTAATGGTATATCTATTTACATGACACGAAATCGAGCAGACATCCAAAATTGCATGATCTCTGGGCCTCGTGGCCGACAATGTGAGATGGTATGCACTCATTTATAGTATCTGAAACCAAACCTCAATACGCCAATAGACTTTATAGAAAGAAAACAACAAATAAAAATGTCGACGTGCAGAATTTTCATATTCACGCTTGCAAACGTTGACTCCAAAAGAGTGGAAAATTATCTTGGAAGAAATATTCAAATAAGTGCCCTCTACCCTGAGATAACTCATGCCCAGACTTGCAGCAAACGAGATGCTCAAAATACAATTTTAATTGATCATTACGGAGAAATTAATATGTAATGATGTCAGCTTCCCACCCTCCTCGGTAAAGAAATCCGCAAACCACAACAAAGTAATGAACACAATAAGACAACTTAAAGCCAATCCAAATCGTTAAACCAAAAAGAAGTGCAAATTTATACCTCCCAAGAACTGTAGCTAGAGTACCGAGGTAGGTATCGATCATCTGCTCCCTGGATGGGGCCGGGTCCTTGGGGAACTCCATGACGATGAGCCAATGGTTGTAGTCGCACCCAGGCAACATGATCGTCTCTCTCGGTTCGTTACCTTGGCCACTGCTTGCACTCCTCCTGGAGGAGGAAGAAGAAGAGAAGGAGGAGGAGGAGTAATCTCCTCCCACCGCCATGGCAACGGCGACCCCGGGCGCATACCTGTGACGGACGGGGATGGGAGAGAATCGCGGGGGGCGAGGACGTAGGAAGAGGGCGGGAGGAGAAGGGAGGACGAGTGGAGGGGTTAGGGACTTGGGGACGAGCGCAGAAGCGGAGGAGGTGAAGAGGGCCGCCATGGTGTGGTTGGCGACGGCAGGGAGAGGAGGAGAGGAGGAGAGGAGGAGAGGAGATAAGGGCAGAGCGGGAGCAGGAAATATTATTTATTAATTGCTGGGGTTTAGGTAGGGGTCTTGTCGGATTTGTGCAATTTTTGTTTGAGAAAACGGCCGGCCCAATGGGCCGTTCCTTCTGAAATCATCCAACATTTATTAATATCGTTCATTTCCTTTTCTCTGAGAAAATATATTTTTTAAGTGAATAATTTTAAAATAAAAAAATAATTTTAATATTAAAAAAATTAAAAAATAAAAATATCATCTATCTCCTTAACCTCCTCCAACATCTTCATTATTCCAAATCTGACGTGATTAATACTTCAATGGCAGGTTCAGCTTCAAAAACGTTACCATTCTCTTTTCATGGCAAGGATATCATAATGTAACCATTAAAGTGTTATTCAAATAGTTGAAAGATCTTTCTTATGATTTCATATTTGAAATTTCACTAATATATTAGAATTATCTCAATATAATAACTATAAAAAAAATATCACATTATTGGAAAAAAGATATATTGGCTTTTACAAAGAAACCGCTTGATGCTTCGGCTAGAAGATGGAAGTGCTTGGACGTACTCAAGGAAAATCCACAAAAAAGGATAAGAATTCATGTTACAAATTTTATAATAATTAATTTCTCTCTGCATTGACAAGCAAAAATGGTTTCATTCCAGAAGCTCTTCAAATTATATACGACCAATGAAGAAATTCTGGTATCATTCTGCTGGTGGTAAGAATAGGTCGGGTACATGAATCCCATTGATTGATAATTTGTTAGCCCACAAGCTAAAGGCATCCAAATGTCAGCCTACCTTATGTTGAGATCCTTGCTGATGTTCTTCATCTCCCGTCGATTTGACTGCAATACACGCCAATTTCAATCAATAGATCAAAGCAAAAACAGAGTAATCTAATGCCCAAAAATAATGTCATTATAATGCCACCAAAAAAGCCACCTCGTGCAATTCCTCCCTCCAACACTTTGAACGATCCATTAAAAACATCCACTCCATGGCCATTTCGTACTCGATGGTGTTTGGTTGAGAAAAATGCGAAGCTGATGACGCTTTTCTCTGAAATAAAAAGAGGCATAATCATGTTGGACATCAATGCTCAGACTACCAAGAATTTTAAAGAAAAACGGTTTCAGTCATGCCCACAGACCACAGGAGAAAAATGCACTTACCAACTCCTCCCGAATTCTCTTAAGCTTTGTAAATTTGTCGATAGAAAGAAGGCCAATCAACGCAGATGATTTCTTCCCAGGTATCCTTGTAATACCTTTGGTGGCAAGCAAGGGTCTGCTGAAAAATAAACATCAACTCTAACGGAACAAAAGCGGCAGTTGCGCCCACCAGTCATCTTTAAAAATTTAGGCACGGGACAGAAATTTCTGATCTTTGATTCAACATAACTTGGCAAAGATGAGGGAGACCCACCCCATCAAGGGTCTGGACTGCTGGCAGACCAGACTTTGGGGATCTTTGTTGCAAATAACAATGTCATAATTCGAGCAAAATAACAATGTAGATAAATTACCTTCTATTTGGTAGCATCAAAATTTCTGTTTTTAACTTCTGAACTGCCATATCTGCTGCATCTGATGTCTTGAAAACGACAAGAGCTTGCCCTGAAAACAATTTGATTCGCTTGTAAATAACAAATTGCATTATGCATCTTCCTCAAATGAATGACAACTTAAATTGAAGCAGAACAGTAAGACATACCATGGCTTGGATTTGTAAATGCTGAACTTTCAATTAATCTCACTGAACAGTTTTGCTGAAACGCGTTATACATAATATCCTGTGAAATGGCATAAATTATGCATTGAACTGAAAAATAGCCACAAGTGATTGTTTCTTAGGGACTACTGTAGTAGGTGAGGCTACACTCAGTGGCTCCACTAACGTCAACACTTAGTTTGAGACACATGGAAATAAAACTTGAAGGCTGGTTCTGAAGCCATGTGGCCAACATAATAATTTCACAGCTGGTTGAAGTAAAAATAATAAAATTTAGAATTTCCATTGTCTAACAGTTTGATTGGGACACATCAGGATTCAAGGCATAGACGATGGGAGATATGACAAAACTTGCCTGAAAGAAAGTATCTGGAGGCAAGAAAATGTGAAGATCAGACACATGATCAGGTGGGCTAGTAACAAGGGATATTTTCCAAGGAGAATTTTCATAACATAATACAAAATGCGTATAGAATCGATGAATCATAGAATGAGCCAGTCAATTACAAGCCTACAACAACAATCAATGCCTAGTATCACCATGTGGATTAGACAACATGAATTTTTTCTCTATTTATGCTTCTCCAATACTATTCTCTGCTAATCTATGTAATTTCAAATCTTTTTCCAATGTTCCTAACCACACAATTTTATATCTTCCTATAACCCCTTCTATTTCAACCAAATTTATTAACTTCCCCTTCTTTACAAGTGCAACTATAGGTTTTCAAAAATGAACAAGTCATCTTAAGATGATTTTCTCTCATGTATCCTAAATTAATGCAACTTATTAAACTATTAATTCATACTTTAATTTAACACTTAAGTGTTCCCAGTTGCCCATCTTAACATTTTTACACGTTTTTGTATAACAGTTCAACAAAATGTGTCGAAAATCATGGTTGGGACTTAGGTGAATAGACATCAATTATAATCCTAGGAAAATAAAAATCAACGGAAGATAAACTACACCATTGATATTGACAAAAAATGATAGGCATTATTAGATCAGATTGACAAAAAAAGAAATTTGTTACCAGTAGCACTTATCTGAATGAAAGGTGCAACAGAAGATTATATTCTAATTGGAAACGACAAATACAGAATTCTCCAGTGAGTTGGTAAAGGCTCATATCTGTTTATGCTACAACTGCACATCACTGAAAGTGAAAAAAGTCCAGGATATTCCTTCCTTGACAGAGAAGTGGATGAGATGACATCTTCGTCAAAATGCATATTGTTCTTTTTATCCATCAAAATGCACAATAACATTAAATAATGAACTTAGAGGAACGCAAAGAGAATGGTCCAAAATATAGTGACATAAGGAAGCAAGAAGGGTTTAGGGTATTGATGGTTGTTCTTGTAACTTGTAAGGGAATAAGAAGGGCCCAACAAAGTGGAATTTCTATCATGAATTCACCCATGTAACAATTTCATATCATGAGCATAAATTTAACATTGATACAGCTGATAGATAAGATATCATGGGTAAAGGAATTTGTAGAAAAAAAACACTTCCACAAGTGGAAAAATGGATCAAGAACCATGAATCCAACTCATTAGCTCATTTAATAAATGGGTTAGTGTTTAGGTTGTTAAATTCACTCAAGTAATAAATGGGTTGAATTCGAAGTCCAAAACAAGTCCATTTATGACTCACCAACCCATTAAACATACAAAAAGTGTATATATTTAATATAAATAACGTCATTATTATATAGTATGTTATACGAGTTTGATCCACGATGCAACAAACTGTTGGAGTGTCGTAGTTTTTCTTACGAAGGGGTGGGGGGGTTTAAAAGAGGAAAATGTTGGGTTGGTTCAAAAAACCACGGGCAAACATGAAAATAATTTAATTTAATTATTCAAGAAGAAGTGGTTGATTAAACCAATAATAAACTTCAACTACTGTATGTGCTGGCTTACCAATGTACTAGCAGTGAATATTGATTCATGTTGATCAGCCACAACCGAGAATGCAGTACAATGACTAAGAAAAGAGGGTTCTTGGGATAGAGAAGGGACTCAATGAATGTGCACAAAATGCAATACGAAAACAACTCTCTACGTTGTTATTATGCACATCCAAGAAACTAGATGGATGTGAGAACTGTCGGAGAGAACTATACAACAGCCCCCTTGAAGATGTATAAAAAACAAAAACATCATGTAGTTAGGATATATAGATAATGGCCAAATAGGTGCAGATATCAAAGTTGTTGGAAACTTGGAATAACTACAACAAGAAAAATTCTGAAATATTCAATACCTCTACTTCTGCTTGGGAGTAGTCAGGATCCAAATTGTCAAGCATCACAAGTCTACCTTGGTCATAAGCATTCTTTATCTTTTCATCCCAAGGCTGCAAAAGATGTATGCAACACAATCACATAGCCATATAACAAGACTCTCAAAATTATAGATCATTCATTTTTATTGCATGGAAAAAATCAATTTACTTTCTTCTTTTCAAAAATAAAAATGCACTGACAAGCAATTTTAGCATGTTCACAAAGAAGGTTTCCATACCAGCCAAGGTTGTCTCATACTTATGTGTTCTCAGAAGTCATTATGATTTAAGATAAAACTGTAACTACCTAAGATACCATCCAGGGTCGATTGGTGGCTCATGTGTTGTCAGCAGCCTAAGGAGGGGTTGGAGGTGTTGTCGGCTTGAGGTGGGTTACAATTGGATCTGCCATCATCACCACAACACGGTGACAATGTCAGCTTAAGTTTCTCTCTACTCTATTGCTCTCTAAAAAACCTATGTTCTGATATCACATGAAAACAAATAATAGGTGAAAGTGATTGATTTATTAACAAATAGGTCTCAATGTATATAAAGGTTACGTAGAGAAAACAAATACAAGTTAGGTGATGTAGGATTAAACCCATAAGAAACTCTAACATAACCTAATCTTAAGATCCATTTATTAATACACAACATTTTCATTATCATTATTGTTATTATCATCATCATCTTTAGGAATCGTATTCATAAAGGTAATGGTAATAATAATATCAAATGTGTTAAGTGTTGAATAAATATATGGAGAAAGGATGTATCAGTTAAGAAAAAAAAATTAATTAATGCTGCATCATCATCACCTTCATTATTAGATCTTTGCATTCGTTGTGGAATATAAAAAGAGGATGAGAAACCCAATCTAAAAAATAAAATTTCACCATATGCTCAGATTAAAATGATAGTATTTCTCACAATGAAATTGAGTCTAAATTTTCCAAGCATATCAAAAAAGGAACAAATATTGTATCAAACACTTACGATATCTGAAAACCATTTGCTTCTGTCCTGTAAAAAAAATAGCAGAGAGTTATAAAACATATACACCCAAAACAAAAGATGTTAATGAATAGGTACGTTTGACCCACAATTGTGCCTAAAAGTACATTGTTAAATCTTAATTTGCTGTACAAAACCAACAATTGTTACATGAGATCATTCACCATCCATTACGACTAGTTTACTTTTCATTGAGTGGTATTATGACTCTTTTTTATTAATGTGCATAAAAAATCATACTCTCAAACATTGACATGCAGTGTTACACAAAAATTAACACAAACTCCTATGTAAAGAAGAATGCAGAATGAACTAAACTTAGAAGGAAAATGCATTAGTATGTGGCATAGCTTTCACTTTTTTAGATCATTTCCTTTTTGAATGTTTCACAGTAGTAGACATTGTAACATAGTGTAAAAAAACAAATATAGACACTTACTTTTTCTGGCTTTTTTGTCACTTGAACAGGCTGACTATCAGTTTTTCTATCAACATCCACTGAAGTAATAATTGTTTCTTTCTTCACAGAATCATCAGAAGGAATTGATTGTTTCTCACTGAGCTTTAAATTTTCTACTCTTGTATCTGATCTTGCAGAACCTTTACTCACTTTAATTTTGGACAATTCTTCGTGTTTATCTTCAATGGCTGGTGAAAACTTACACTCGTCAGAATCAGATTTCTGCAATTTGACAGGCCTAATTGTTTCTGCACCATCCAAAAACCTTGCATTATCTGATGCTCTAATTTTCTTAGAAGCTGTATCTTCAAAGCCATTTTGTATAGCTGGAACTTGAATAGTTTTAGTTTCTGCAACATAACTGTTGTTAGCTATCCATTTTTCTGAATACCAAAGAGTTGGTAGCCATGGAAATTCATTTACTCCTTTGAAACAAAAAAAAAACGATTGTTACCTTCAGAAGCTTTTAGAAGATTATCCTTCATATAATGTTCAGAAATGCTGTTGGTTTTATTGACAGTGATGGTATCAAACTTCAGTTCTTTCTGATTGAAAAAACATCTCACTGAGACATTTTAAGCAGGAAAGTCAAACACGTTATAGAACAAGTACCAATACAATTAGAAACATGGATTGAAGAAAAAGCTTGTATGGGTGAACATGCCTTCAGTTCCAGCTAATATATTTTCAAACTTCTCAGATAGTGTGCAAGTCCCAACATTAAATGTTCGATAAAATATGAAATCAGCCACTTTTAATTCTTCAAGTGAAGGTTGACGGTTTCTCTCATCCTTTGATATGCAAACAATGTGACACTTCCCAGCCAATACTTCCTGGTAAGTAGTAAAATAACAAACGAGATGAAGTGAATTCAAGAAATGTATAATAGACATCTGAAAAGTTTTGCAGCATGTTAATGCAAGTCTATTATGTTTTTGTAACATCCAAGCACATGTCAGTGAAAGTTTACATTATTTCCTTCAACAGCAGCATTTTTCTCTGTTTTCCTACAAACAAAGAATACAACCATCCTTCTTTTCTACTACTTCTCAAGCCCCCAAGAACCATGAATCCAACACTTGTCTAGCATTCTAAGCATGTTTTTCTCATTGTCATTTCAATAAGGCATGTATTTTGGGTACCATGCAAGAGAACAACAATGGAAATTTACATTATTTCATTCAACATTAGTGATTTTCTTTATTTTCCAACAATCAAAGTACCCCACCACCCTTCACTTCTTGTTCTGAAGCCTGCAACCATGAATACAACACAGACAACATACTACGCATGTTTTCCTCTTTGAAATTCCAACCAGGAGCCTCTCTTGGTTTCCAACCTTTCAGCAACATTTCTTGCCTCTCATGGGCTTTTCTTTTTCAAATATGAAGGTGGAACCTTCTTATTTTTGTCATCACTTGATTTTTAAGAAGATATAAAATTTCAATGTATGTTTTATCAATCAACCATATTTTTTTTACTTATTTTTGGAACATTATTTTTGTATTTTAAGAATTTTTCTACTTCACCACAACCAATCTAACATAAGGTATCTCATTGATATATTTGTATTTTACAATACCAAGGCATGACTTTAGCTGGGTTTAATATTTTCTAAACATTCAAATAGATCTTCTAATGGATCAATGTAAATCTAGGAATGACATAATTACATTTAATTTAAAAATGTAGATCTAGGTTCAAGAAAGAACAAGCTATTGAACAGCTCTCACAACTACCTTTCCACCAAACTCCTCAATAGCCACAACAATGCTACATACTCATTGCCTTAATTCATTGGCATCTACCAATAATCTTTCTTGTTCAACTTTCACAATCACAACGTCATAATCCATAGATTCTTCATGGAACAGAGAATGTATCAGACAGACATGGCATGGAGTACTAATGTATTGTGAAGAGAACAAATGATTCTTCAAGAAATGTTTAGACAAGACAGCCTAACAAGTAACAACAATAAGATAGAGGTTGACCAAACAAGACTCCACGTAATATCAGGTTACAATGATGTTAAAATTATTGTTCAGATTCATTATGTATGTTTAACATTTTCTTAAATGTTAAAAAATTAGTTTTGAATGTATATTGTTCTTTTAATGTCATAAATTTAAGAAAACTAATTTTAATTATTTCTTGAAGTGTGTAATTTCTTAATTTGCAAACCAAAATTCCTAAATTTTAGCTTGTTTAAAATAGTTAATACATTAAATTTTTTACTTCATTTCTTTTTCTTTTCTTAAATTATTTAAAAAAAAATTTAAAAAAATACACCTCATCATCATCATCATCATCTCCTTTTCTTTTTTTTGCATTTTCTTCCATCATTCACACAACAGCAACCTAAGGCAACACCATCATCGAGCACAGGCACAAAATTCACTAAGGATATCAAGGTCAATGCAGCAAGGTTGCAGATTCACAAAGCAATGTTTGCCAAGATCGCTGAAGTCACTGAGGTCAAGCCATGGAGTTGCAAGTATGGGAGTGGTGGAGTCATCGACAACAAGCATGGAGCTCACCAAAGTCAAGGTGGTGGGGTCATCTCACGGGAGATTCCATCCAGGCGGAAGATTTTCTAAAGGGAGGTGGGAAAAATAGGGAATTGAGTGTGCTTATATACTAGGTTTCTTTCCAAAAATTTAAAATTTTCATTTTCTAATTTATGGGTCGCACAAATACCCCATCTTTTTAAGTTTCTCAGAAAGAGTTTTCTTTTCGATGAATTTCAAGTGGTTGCAAATTTTTCATTCTATTCTAAAAATGTGCAGAAAAAAATAAGATGCACTCCTCGCTAACCAAATTTAACATACTTGTTATTGATAAATTTGAAAGATGAAGCATAAGGCAATGTGAATCAATTCATATGCATAGATTTGGAAAATCAGAAAAGTAATAAGGTGCATGTTTCCTTAAGGGTTTACCAAGCAATTTACAGATGCCTAACTCTATACAATTTCCAAGTTAACTCTACGTAGGAGTTACTTGTACATGGCATACATGCAATGTTGATGACTGGTTACCTCTACATAAATAGGACAATTATCTCGTTCATATCCAGGTGCAAATATTGTTCTAGCAACAACTGCTGTTCACTATGTCAGCTTGACAACATCAGCCTTGCCCCAAATAAAGCCTTGATATTATGTTTGAATGTTGACTTTCAAAACATATAATCTTTGTGCTTTTCAAATTATTATTTTACTAAAGTTTTATGGAAAAAACTATGTACTAAAAATAGCATAATGATATCATAAATACATTCAAAGAGGTTCCTTTAACATCAGTGAGATAACAAGCTTACAAATCATGCACAGTGTTCTTGAAAAACAGTAATTTCAACCAAATATCTTTAGAATCTATAGTTTCTCGTGCGATAAAAAAATTAGATTGTATATGGAAAATATAATTTTGATATTTTGTTTCATCCAAACAAACCTTATATCTACTTTGTACCATCTTGTGTCACTCATCAACATCAAGTGGATTCTCCTATCTGGTGTTTGCTTATGTTTGTATTTTGGTCATAAGATATTGTTAGGACTATTACAACTCAAATTTTCAGTACATAAACAGTACAAATGACAACTGACTTACATAAAAAATGCCTAATGATGAAAAAGGACATCTATGGTTTTGAAGTAGTATCATCCCAGAAATTGATTACAATAGGAAAAACAAAATAATGGATGGAAAAAATTAAATATTTTGTAAATTGAACTTTACCAGAGGATTAACATTGAAGAGGCCTGAACCTTCACCAGATGCCAAAAATAATTCATTCATGGCAGGGGCATTGTCTCCCAAGTACATGTGAACCTCACTTGGGCGGAAAAACCAGTGAACCTTAATTCGTTTTTTATTAACTGGCTGCTCCCATATCTTCACTAGTTTCCCAATGAATGGTTCGGCTACACCATCCTTGTATAAGCATACAGAATCATAAAGGAAGTATTCCATGCCATCATATGTGAAAGACTCATAAAACTGGGTGCCCTTCTTTGCACCAACACCTCTTTTCTTACCCCAACAGAACTGAATATTGTCTTCTTCTTTCTCTTTAGCAGCAGACATGGTAATATGTTCCTATGTAAGATCAAGATGCCTTGAGTAGTATGCTCCTAACAACGAAAACAAGGAAAAGGTAAGTGACAGCCTAGCCCTTAGTTACAAGACAGATTATGAAAGAGGGCACTAAGAGAAGAAGAATGAATAACTGTTACCGAGGCCCAAGGAGATGCAGCCTAGCCCTTCACCAGATTCAATAGCAACTCTCCTATTGCAATGTGGTAAGGCTATGGCATCGGTTTACACATTCTTGACCGTCCAGAAGCACCACAAAGAATATAGAGAAAACCTGCAAGTAAACCCTAAAAAATTGACTTTTAAGCAGTGGAACAAGAGAAATGCTCTAGGGGGACTGCAATAGTAAAGTATAGAAATATGTGGCAACAATTTTTATGATATGAAACGAATCACCAATTTAATAACCAGAAGTTAAAAACATCAAAAATGTTTCCATTTGTATAAGCAATGAGATCATAAATTTTATCACTGATATAAAGCATGATGCAAACAATAACATGGAGCTTGACACAGTAAAGGATAAATGGCAAATCTCAATTGATGCAAACAGATTTATGAGAATATACATGAAACTTGAATTGAAAAATAAATTTAGTAACTAATTTTTTTAATTTAGAACTAGCAATACAACCAGCAGCAACTGAAGATGCTTAATGCGACAAGATTAATGGACTAGGATAGTTGAGAATAAAGAGAGTTTTGATTTCTTTTTAAAAAAAAAAGGGACTAACGCAAACTGAAGAGCTTAATTTCAATTCATGGATGATATCTATGGTAAAAAGCAAGTGAAATATACAGACAGCGAACAGCTGATTTAATAGGTGTTTGTACTTTCGAAATTAATATGAAATCATGTAAAATGATAGAAAATAATAGTTAAAGTTTTTATCATTTTTCGTCAATTCCTATTAATTCCGAAAACACAAACATCACCTTAAAATAAATGAAAATGGAAAACGACGAATTTTTGGAATTCATTGCACTAATGTATGGAAGAATATCACGAAGAACGATCAGACTAATCATTGCTATCCATTCGTCCATCCATACTATGCTAAAAGACTACTCCTTTTACTTGAAAAAAAAAAACAAACAAACCCAAATAAGTCCATTACTAGGGACAATTTGGATTCGGTGCTAAAACCCTTTCCCCGGCCAGCCATCACTTCCCGAATCTCCACCGGGTTGCAGTCCACGCCTTCCGACATCTTACACCCACCAAATCCTCCTCCACACCTCGTCATCCGGTCGCTCTCCTCCGCCGGTCGTCCATCCAGACGACGAAGAGGATTATTTGGGATTTGATTCCGTCATTTTCACCTCCGCTTGAATCAACATACTTGTATCCCCCGCCATTCCTCGTTCCTACTCCCAAATCATCGCTTCCCCTGGTCAACAACCAAAACACCACCCGCCTTGCCTTCTCCTACTACTAGGTGCAAAGCTTTCCAATAGTAAATAAAATAAAATAAAGGACGAGATCATATGCAATTCATGAATTACAGGAAGAGCAATCAACGGAGGCGGTAAAACCCTCACAGCGTTTGATGGAACCGGACGGGCGGCGCCACGGCCACAGCCACCAGCGAGAGGTGTACGGAAGGTAATAACGAAGGAGTCTGTTCTCCACGTATTCGATCGACGAGAATATTGGAAATACACGCTTTTATAGAAGATGGTGTGGTAAGATATGGTAAAAAAAAAAATGCTATATTTTAAAAAGGCATGCTATATTTTAGATAAAACGTTAGCTTTACACAAATTTATTTCTCAATTTTGTTATATTATTTATATACATAAAAAATATTGTTTCATCATTTTTCAATAAGATCATTTATATTTTTTACTTATTTTTAATTGACATGCAATCATGACACGAAACTTGTTAAAATTTTATTTCAAACTTGATTGGTTATGAATTAAATTTTTTTATTATATTAAATTCAATTTATTTTCTTATTTATAATGTATTTTAATTTTTTTATATTTACAGGTAGATGTACGTAAATTAATTATATATTATGTTATCTTAAAATTAATTATTAAATACTAATAATCACAATATTCAACATCTTTGAGATTGTAGACAGCTGAATTTTAAAAACAACGATGTTACATATATCAAAGCTTTGACATTATTCTTTAGATCCGTAAGCATTTTGAATTAACTTAACTGGATTCTTGGGAAGTTGATTTCTTCATCTCAAGATTTTAACCCTAAGTTAAATTAGTTAAAGATTAGCAGCTATCATAATGTGAGACTTAAGAAATAACGTCGGTTTGGTTGGCCAAGTAATTCAGACGTTGGTTTATTGCGATCATGTTCTGCTAAATTCATTTTCTGTTGTGAAATGGAAGAAAGCATGTATGAAAGAAACACATGAATGTGCATGTGAATGTCAAACTAGGCAGAACCCCAGAAGAAAATTGAAACAAACCATCGGCTTGTTGGGGAAGTATAAAAAGTCAATTTTTTGATCGATTGTAAAAGGTTAGAACTGCTTGTTGTGCTTATTGGCCCATTCAAAAATACATACAAGGACCAAAAAGCTCCTGATATATAATTAAGCGGTCCCAAGTGATGCATGAGCAACTCATATATGTTCCCTGGTGATCTCCTTGTGTGCTTGTGGGAAGGGTGTTTTCTAGGGAGACAATGAATCAAATTGTGACGGAGGAGATTTCTGCAATTGGTTTGTATGGACTGGGAGAGAAGAGTTCCCATATTCTGTAAATGCCAATGTTTCAGATTTTGTCTCTTCCAACCTGTGAATGAAGAAGTCTGATGAATGCCCCCAATTCTTTTAGAACAATCACCATTGAACGGGCCAATGAATCGTTGTGGTGAGCTTTGAGACTCTTGATTGATCTTATTTTAAGATGTAACATGAATTAATTCTGATACACGAGAGAGAGACCTTCATGTTGATTTACAGCAGCTTAGTCAATTTTTGGATGAAAACAATCCGAGATAGTTGAAATCTAGGGTGCAGTGTTTAATTAATTGTGCCCATTTGGTGGCTATATATAATTGCTGTATTTCTTTTCGAAATGTGCAGATCATGTTTCACAAGTTACCACTAACGAAAGATTTCCAGTAATTTCATTATTATTAACAAAAGTTAAACTTCTTTGTTTCCTTATTTTCAATTGAACCATTTTTTCCTCATAATTTCAATATATTGTTATTTTACAAAATAGCATATTGAAATTATTATACAACGATAACGTACTGTTTTGTAACGATAGTACATTGAAAACTCACTTCCTAACATATTATCTACATAACGACGTATGTTTTTGCAAATTTAATTTATCAAATCTATAATTCACCGTATTGAAAAACATAATTCAAGATAATCCAAAATAGTTAAATTATGTTGTTGGTACGAATGAATAATAAATTATACACAAGTAAAAAAATAACAATCTCTCGTCAATTAAATATTTTTAACAATTAATCCATTTTATTTCTAGTTTAGTATTTACTTTTGACTTGTTTGTTTTCAAAATTGTAAAATTAATCATAATTCTATTTTTCGTTAACTTCTATTTTTTTTCCTAATCTCAAAATCTAGCCTATAAAAAGCAAAAAAAACAATAAGAGGGGAATTTGTATTTTTGAAAATAATATAAAATAATAATAAATAATAAGTCAAAATTTTTATATTTTTTACTAATTTTCTTTTAATACAAATCTCCGATAATTCACAGTGAAATTACGGAAACACCCTCGTGACGACGAAATTCCCTACCCATCCAGTTTCCCTCCTCCACCCGCCACGGAAACAATCCCGGTGGAAAAAAAAAAAAAAAATCTCGGTGAAATTTTCTTTTCCACCCTCCTCTTTTTCCGTATCCACGGCCCACACCTCCAACACGAGCCCATTCGCGAGACTCGGCCGAGCCACACTGCATGAAGGCTAGAACCCTCGTCACGCCATCACGCCAGACGTGCCGACCTGTCCGCGTGTCGAGCCCGTTCCCGTTCATTCGCACCAGGATACGGACCTGGGCTTTTTCGGATTCGAGAAATTCCATATAATCCGGAAAGTTCCGTAATTATAAATTTGTAGGAGAGAGAAAGTGAGACGGAAGAGAGAGAGCGCGAGGAAGAGAGAGAGAGAGAGAGAGAGTCGACGACGGACAAGAGGAAGCCGAGAAGAACCACAGAAGAAGATAATGGAAACAGAGCTGTAGAGAAGAGGCGACGGAGTGCTGAAAGCGGGACAACGAAAGAGAGAGAGAGAGAGACAGAGAAAGTTTGTGTGTGTGTGTGTGTGTGTGTGAGCGTGCGTGCGTCGCGTTCGTGTTCGTGTTCACGTTCGATTTCGTCTGCTAGGTCTTCCCACAGGAAGTGCAGATCTCCCGATCCACCGCTCGCCGTCTCCAATTCCACCAAGGTCAGCTCCTTATTGGGAATCCCGTATTGTTTTGTCCTTGGAGTCTGGAGTTTCCGATGGAGGCTGGACTTTTGTAGGAGTGAGGTGTTATTCTTCTTCTTCTTCCGAGGTGTGGATTGTGATTTGCGAGTTGGGAAACCCTACATTTTGGCTACGAAAGATATCCAATTTTTCCACGGGAATTTGGTCAAGAGGGGTGTTGTATGTGGGACGAGCCTCGATGAGGTGGTGAATTTAGGCGGCCGTGGAGACCACACCCGTTGCTTGGGCTGGCGGGGGTTGGGGCTTCTAGGGCTCGGTTTGGAGTCCCATGGGCGATGGAGGAGTCGCATGCATGCCTTCGCTGGAGAGACTCCCGGTACCGGAGAAGCTCTTTGGTGGGAAAGGCGAGCTTGTCGCTTTCTTGCCAGAGAAGATGAGGGAGCTCGATAGAAGTGTTGCTTTCGATTCCGTAGAGAAGAGCCAGAAGGTTGACGAAAGGGTAAGGGTAAGGGAGCTGGAAAAGGGGGAGTTCGTGCCGGATAGAAGGAGAGGGGAGCTGTCGTTACATAAGGGGGAGGTGTTGGAGAGTGGGGAGTTTGTTCCGGATGATTGGTGCAAGGGAGAGCTGGAGAAGGGGGAATTTGTTCCCGACAAGTGCAGGAAGGTGGACACCGAGAGGTTGGGTGGTCGGTCTGGGCGTGGATGTAAAGCTGTGGAATTGGAGAAGGGGGAGTTTGCCTACGATAAGCGGAGGAAATGGTCTCCAGAGGATCACCATCACAGGAAAGAAGCAAGAGGCAGGAAGGACTTTGACAGGACGAGTAGGCATTCCTCTAAGTTGGATGGTGGACCCCAGGATAAGAGGGAGGATTCTGCATCACACAAGCATGCCAACAGCAATGGGAAGGACCATGGAAAGCACAGCCACAGAAAAGACAGCATCACAGGAAGCTGGCTGAAGCGACACTCTGCAGATTATTTGAGTAGCTGTGGTGGTAAGCATCATAGTGAAATTGCTGATCGATCTGGATCAAAGAGAAGGAGAAGTTCAGAAGATGGTAATGTCAGCCACACTGAGAATCTCGAGATGTCTTTCAGAAATCCCACTACTGTGTCCTCCAAGAGTTCTTCTACCACAAGATATTCTTCCTTGAGACATAACAAGCCTCTGTTACCACCTCGTGGAGGTAATGAAAAACATGGATGGAGTCCTGACGGTAACCTGGAAAGGTCATCCATTCATGACCAGGCTCGATTCCACAACCAGAGGAACCACAGCCCACTTCGATTGGAAAGGTCCTCACATGACTTTTCACGTCACCATGCTTTCAGGGAACGAACCCCAGGACAATCTGAGAGGTCTCCACATGATCGATCTAGGCCTGTTGATTACAAGGATCGGCCTCCAGGTTTCTTAGGACGGTCACCACATGATAGGCCACGCCACCGTGAACACAAGGATAAGACCCCTGTTCGCCTGGACCTTTCTCCTTCTGATCGCAGTGGTTCTCCTGTTTGCCATGATCTCATCCGGAGAAGTAATGAAAGAAAGTATGATCATTTTGATGATAAGAATGGTCGACGAGAGTCCAGTGGTAGATGCAGTGGTAGGCATGGCTTGTCTAAGCAATCAAGTGATGCTGGCAACTGTTCGGGTAAAAGCATTGTAGACAAGTCTCTCAAGGAAAATGATCTGCAGAATCATAGTATGGATCACAGTCAACTACCACCACCACCTCCACCTCCTCCTCTTCCTCCACCTCTTCCTCCTCCTCCTCCGCCTCCTCCTGTGATGAATGGTGTTCAAGAAGAGGTGACATCAATGGAAGAGGATATGGACATATGTAATACCCCTCCTCACAATGGGCTGACAACTGAATTAAACATGGGTAATTGGTATTACCTTGATCATTTTGGTATTGAACGTGGGCCTTCCAAATTGATCGATCTCAAGAAGCTTGTTGAAGCAGGAGTTCTTCTGTCTGATCACTTGATAAAACACTCTCACAGTGACAGATGGGTAACTGTTGAAAATGCTGCCTCTCCCTTGGTGTGTATGGATCCACATTCTATCATTTCAGACACCGTGACTCAAATGGTAAGCCCTCCTCAAGCCTCAGGGAACTTGCTATCTGAAGCTGAAGATTTTTCCCTTGAAATACCTCCATCACTGTTAAACATGGATAATGATTCAGATAGATTACAATTTCTGGAAGGCAGTAAAATTGATCAGAGGATTGGAGTGCTATTAGATGGTTATTCTGTTATTCCTGGGAAGGAGCTTGAGATTATCTCAGGTAATATTTACATTTCAAACACAATCAACGAAAAAGGCTTGGTAAATCATTTTTTATAATATCGTATGACCTTTTTCGATCTAGCCTCTTTCTTATCAATGTGCAATTTGCATTCATTATTGCAGAAGCATTAGGTACGACATTTGTTCATGCTGAATTGGAGAATTGGGGACGTTCCGAAGGTAATGGCTTGGATGACCATGTGCTTCACACTGATTCCATTTTTCCTTTGACGTGAAATACATCTTTGTATATACTTTATCCATATTAACATATATTTGATCTCTTTTGGTAGTAGGTTTCATGCGATTTCAACATTGGAACAGTGAACTTCCTAGACATCAGAGAAATGGGGAACATGGCCTGCCCATTGATATTGTTTCCAAAGAAACTGTTGAAACCAGATCACTTTTTCCCACTGAGGAGTGTACATTTAATTCTGGTGATTCTAATGATTGGTTTGCTGGTAGATGGCCCTGCAAGGGTGGAGATTGGAAGAGAAATGAAGATGCTGCTCAAGATAGATATCAGAAGAGAAAGATCGTACTTAATGCAGGGTTTCCACTTTGTCAAATGCCAGAATGTGGGTACAAGGATCCTCGCTGGCCATCAAGAGATGACCTCTATCACATATCATGTGGCAAAAATCTTGATTTACCCACTTGGGCTTTCTCTTGGATAGAAGAAAAGACTGACAACTGTGTAGATCATAACAAAAATATGCCTGTGAGCAAGTCATGTCAAGCCAGGTTGCTTTCTGCCCGGGGAACAAAGGGCAAAATGCTCCCAGCGATCCGGATAAATGCATGTGTGGTCAAAGATCATGTGCCATCTTCTGTTTCTGAAAATAGATCAAGAGCAAAAAGCAAAGACAGGCCTTCTTCAAGGTCTATGCGGTCTCACAGTGGAGGAAGTGATAGAAACTCTATGGCTGAAGGTGCTCGATCAAAGAAGAGACATGACAATGACTTGCATGGTCACCACAAGTTCAGATCTATCAGCAACATTCCCACTGACCATGTTTGCACTAGGAATGAATTAGCTTTGGAGTTGGGTGATTGGTACTACTTAGATGGCGCAGGTCGTGAACATGGCCCATATTTGTTTTCAGAACTGCAGGATTTAGTTTCTAAGCATGCTATTCTGGAGCATACAAGTGTCTTCAGGAAAGAAGACAATATATGGGTTCCAATAACAATGAGAACATTTAGTTCCAAGTCCGTTAAATTTCAAGAGTGCAAAGGGCCCCCTGCTCCAAGCCACTCTCCTTCTATACCATTTGATAATGTGATAAACGTGGATAGAGATGTAGATTTATTTTCGTTATTTCACAGCTCTCATCCTCATTTCATTGGGTTCATGTGTGGTAAGTTGCATGAATTTGTCATGAAGTCTTATAAGAGTCGTGAGTTTGCTGCAGCAGTAAATGGAGTTTTGGATCGATGGATGAATGCCAATCAGCCAAAAGACTTGGACAGACAATTTACCTTTAATTCTTCACTTACGAAAAGTTCTTCCATCCTTGGAAATGGCTTATCAGAAGATAGATTTTGGAGATCAGGTAATAGATCCTTCCAAATTTTCATCATGTATAATCTATAATATATTTGCCTACTAGTTTATTTATCCCTTTTTGTCACACACACCCCCTGTTATAGTGATTGTTTTTTTGCTATCCTCCTATTTGTACTTCTATTTATACTGAACTCAAAAGATCATTCTGCTGTACAAAATCATTTGGGAAAGTGAGCTTGATTGATGGCTGATATAAACAGCAAAGATGTTTGTTTTTAAGGTAACAAATGGTATGTTTTTGCAGAGGAAATACTAACTTGTCAGAAGAAAGACTATTCCTTTGAAGAAATATGCCCTGAAGCTGTAGAACATGATGCAATCTTCCCCCTTGAGAATGAGAGTTGGGGGCTGCTGAACCGTCATGTATTAGCAAGGATATTCCATTTTCTGAGAAATGACATGAAATCACTTCTATTTTCTGCTTCTACGTGTAAGCATTGGAAATTGGCAGTTGTATTTTACCAGGGTATATCCAGATCTGTTGATTTGTCAAATATTGGTCCTGCTTGTACTGATCATATGTTTAAGAGTATCATGGTATGTTTGTGTTTCCACTTTAGAATTCTAGATATTTCGTAGTTTCCCTTCCTTTTCTCATGTAGGATAAACATTCTCTGTGCAGAGTTGTTATGAGCATTCAAAGGTAACAACAATTATCTTGCCAAGATGCACCGGTATTACTCCTAGTGTGCTTCAAGATGTAATAAGGTTGTTCCCAGGTATATCTTCTATTGACATTAGGGGATGCAGCCAATTTGAAGAGTTGATACCAAGGTTTCAAAATGTGAAGTGGATACAAAATCAGAACTCTTACATTAGCAGAAGTGTTGAAGATCCATGTTCCAAGGCACGAAGCCTTAAGCAGAACTGGATGTTTAAGTCATTGAAGGGTTCCGGTAGTTATCTTGATAGCTTTGATGAGAAAGAAAGCTTTGTTCCTAATAAAAATAAAGTATTCAAGCAAGGTCATTATAGTAGAACGAAGCTTCTTGATGCTAGAAAGTCCTCAGGGGCTCTATCAAGAAATGCTAAATTGAAGCAATTGATTTGGAAGGAATCTGAAAATGCATATAGGAAAATGGAACCTCTAATTGCAGAGTCATTGAAGAATATCATGAGACATAATTCTTTTGAGTTTTTAGTACCTAAGGTATAGAAAGCCCTATCCTGTTATGTATAATCTGATTTCCTCTCTTTCTATTTTCTAAACAGCTCAATATCAAATGTTCAGGTTGAAGAAATTGAAGGTAGGATGAGAAGTGGATATTATGCTCGTCATGGGTTGATTTCTGTCAAGGAGGACATAAGGCACATGTGCAGAGACATAAAAAAGTGAGGATTTTTTAATTTTACCTTTTTTATAGGTCCCCAAAAAGAAATAAGTAAAAATTTATATTAATGTTGATGTATGTGTAGCTTGTGTCTGTGTACGAAGCTGATTTTTTCCACCCATGTTAATTTTTTTTCAACTTCTTCCACTGTACCTTTAAACGATATTTTTAACTTTCATGAAACTTATTTATCTTTAATAAGATTTACCCTGTTTGTTTCATAAAAGCAATATTTTTAACTTCGTAAATTTTTCATAATTTTCAAACTTGAAAACATACTCTTCTCAGTTTTTTTAACAAATATAGAGGATTTCTGTGAAGCTGCCAATGGTACTGTATTCAGTGAGAGGAGCTCACATGAATAATGCAGCAGTCAGAACTAACTTGATAAAAATCCTATTTATGTATGTAGTAATAACCGTGTAGGGCTAGGGGCTAGCCCTTTCAGTAATGTGTATTCAGTCTAAAATTGAAATGACTTCAACTTTTTACTAAAAACAATTCATTTTCATGAATGAAATATAACATGGTTTACTGAAAAAAGTGGCTGTACTTGAGTTGATTGGCCCAAACAGGAAATTATCCTCTCTCTCTCTCTCTACACACACTCACAAACATGTGGACACACACACACACACACACACATAATTCTTTCCAATTTTAAATTAAGTTTTAATCAAAATAATGTTGTTTCATTTCAGAGCCAAAAAGCAATTCAATGTTGGTGATTTAGGAGTAGTTGCTCCATTACTCCAATTGGCAGAGAGATTGGAGAAACCTCATAAAAGAGATGGTGTTGTGAAGTCAAACATTGATGACTCAGATTCAGTGAGTATTCTTGTAGATTATAAAGATAAGAAGAAGGTAGGCAAAGGAATGCCTGAGAAGAAATATACAAGTAAAAATATAGATGCATCTTTTGATCGCAACATGAAAAGGACTTTATCAAAATTAAGCAAAAGATATATGGATTCTGAAAGTGAAACTTCAGATGATGATGCTCTGCTTGAAGATTCTGCAAGTGAAGGTGAAAGCACTGAATCGGATACTGAAAGTGACTTCGACTTACACTCTGAAGCTGGGATGGGGAATCATGATGGTTATGTCATTGATGAAGCCATGGACACACTCGAGGAACGTGAATGGGGTGCCCGTATGACAAAAGCAAGCCTTGTACCACCTGTTACAAGGAAGTATGAAGTCATTGACCAGTACCTTATTGTAGCAGATGATGAAGAAGTGAGGAGGAAAATGAGGGTAGCTTTACCTGAGGATTATGCTGAAGAAGTTTTAGAGATGGCAATGCCTGAAGTGAAGGAATTCAAACCCAGAAAAATAGTTGGGGAAGAAGTTCTTGAGCAGGAAGTATATGGCATAGATCCTTACACACATAATCTTCTCATTGACTCTGTGGCAAAAGAAATGGAATTGCCACTAACAAACATTCATCATTTTATTGAAGAGGTAGGGACAGAATTTACTGGTCTTTTATTCTCTAATTTCTATGGCTGTTGCATGTGAATGCCTTAACCTGATATTCCTTTTTAGGTACTTCTTCGTGAGCTCAACAAGCAAGTTCAGCATTTTACTGGTACTGGGAATGCACCTATGGTTTATCAATTACAGCCTGTAATTGAAGAAATCAAAAGGTCTGCAGTGGAAGATGGTGATGCATGCATTATAGAACCGTGTCAGGCTCTGTTGAAGGCCATGCGAAATCGTTCTGACAATTATGTTGCTTATAGAAAGGTTTATTACTCATTACTTCCATAATTTACTTTTAATATCTTGCATGGAATCCAGAGTTACCCAGTTCTGTTTTATCCATTTCTCCATTGACATGCTTTATCAGGGCCTTGGAGTAGTTTGCAACAAAGATAATGGTTTTGCAGAAGATGATTTTGTTGTGGAGTTTCTAGGAGAGGTACAAATGTTTCATGTCACCAAGAATATCTGCCCATATATTTTGTGTTTTGACTTCTATTCCTTTGTTTTGGATGTTCTTTTCTGTTATAAGTTCCTTTATATGTGATAGAGATTGAATTTAAGGCTTTACATAGAAGTTTTCTTTTTTGCTAGGGTTGAGGATTTTGAAATGACAATGTGTACTGGTCTTAATGCATTAATTATTTTGCATCAAAAATTACTAAGGTTGTTATAGATTAAACTTTATTACCAATATTGTGGTGGGAATACAACCCCCTTCAAGCTTATTGTGGTAAAGATAACTTATTGTACAAGTGCAGCTAATCTGTATTTATGTATTTATACAGACAAATGCTGGACAAAGTTAACTCTTTGGTAACATTAACCATGGACCTTAGATAATTAAGAGGTAGGGTTAGGGTATAAGCACAAAGCATAAATGCATATGTGATCTCAAGCCACATACCCCATCCGAAGTTGTTCAGGGTGGTTTCTTCCTTGCCATGGCTAAAGAGTTGTGCATCCAGATATTCCAGTGGAATAAAAGGGAAGATCACAATAGCACAGCTCATGCTTTTTGCAGCTGGTCATGCTATTTGTTGGGGCATTTGGTTACAAAGAAGCAATGTTCTGTTTCAAAGACTTAAGGTGGTCTGCTGTTGCTTTAGATATTTTTATAAAGGGCCTTATTTTTCATATATAAGGTTAATAATTACTGGATATCATTTCTCTCTCTTTCTCAATGTGTGTGTGTGTCATGTTTGTGTATGTATCTATATATAATTATCATACAATTGTAATATATAATACCATGTACGTGGCCTTTTGTGTTTTAACCAGAATAGATTGGGCATTTTCTTTCTTTTACAGTGGGAAGGCAGTTTGTGTTCTTTATCAAAAGGAAACTGAATTCCCTGTTACATACTGGCTTTCAGGTATATCCAGCATGGAGATGGTTTGAAAAGCAAGATGGGATCAGATCTTTGCAAAAAAATAGCAAGGAACCTTTGTCTGAGTTTTACAACATATATCTTGAGAGGCCAAAGGTCATCCTTTGTTCCACTAATATTATATCTTAAACAGTTCTGCAGTTTTACTTCAATACACTTTCTTTTATCCATTCCAGGGTGATGCCGAGGGGTATGATTTAGCTGTTGTTGATGCAATGCACAAGGCTAATTATGCTAGTAGGATCTGCCATTCTTGTCAACCTAACTGTGAAGCAAAGTAAGTTGGCGAAAATAGTATTTCATCTCTATTATCATTTTTCAATTGTTTTCAAAAAATGATGTCTTACCTGTGATATCTTATATGGACTATGGAGCAAATGTTGTGGAATGACCTTATGTTCATAATGGTCTATATCAGTGTTAGCAATCCATGCACTCAAATTATTTTTCATATGCATGGAAAGTGATACTGTATCTGTATCCATGATGCTGTTCTTGTGCTTTGGTTGATTAGTTTTTCTATGATTTTGGCTTCTTAAAATTTTATATTTATGATCTTATTGTAGCCATTTGCATTTAAAATTTCTTGATGCCTTTTTTTTCTTTTAGTTAATGTATGCATACTATGCATCTTTCTAATTTCTTGAAGCTTTCATGATGACTAGTTTATCTATGAATTTGGTTTCAACTTTCAATTTATGATTGATGGGCATTTATTGGTGTTGAAGTATTACGATATTATTTGTATGTTATATGTAGATTTAGTCTTGCATTGTTTAAATGACAATTGTCTTTTATATGTAATCTCTTTATATAGAAGTGTTATGTTTGCTTGCGAAAAAATTCATCTCCAACAATTCTTGTTTTCATATGATATCAAAGTGTAGGTTTTGAGAGTCCAAGAGTATGAAAGATTTAGGAAGGGTGAAGAGAAACCTTAACTATTGGCGACCCTCCTCCTTACCCTAAAACCCTAGGATAGTTAACACCCACTACTGTCTCTTCTGCCAAGAAGTGTCTCCCCAACTCCAAAGACCATGAACTCCAATGGTTTGACCAAGGGTGGTTGTGGCAAGCTAAAGGCCTTCAAGTTCGTCTCCAACTCGTGCAAGGTGAGCCTTCAGTTCCTCAAGGCCAACAAGTTCATTGAGCACATTGGTGTCAACTTCCTCATCTGCCTCACTATTGTTCTCGAGTACCTTGCTGCTGAGGCTCTGGAGTTGGCAGGGAACTTGGTGAGGGACAACAAGAATCAGATTGTGCCAAGGCACATACTATTGGTAGTAAGGAACAACAAGGAGTTGACTAAGTTGCTTGGGTTTGTTACCATTGCCAATGATAGGGTGCTCCTGAACATGCACCAAACTCTTTTAGCCAACAAGCTCGGAAATGGCAAGGGGGATGTAGAATTGTGAGATTGCAATTTGTTTAATAAAGGGATAGAAATGATGATGAGAGAGAGCAACAATAGTTTGTTTAAAGAAAAATAAAAAGTTTAGTGGAAGTAAAAAAGAGGAAAGTAAGAAATGGTGAAGGTTAAAAAAGAGAGAAAAAATTCACAAAAAAATAATTTCATTAAAAAAATCCCCAGGGAAAATTATATCTATTTTTTCTTGTCTTTACTTCCTGAGGATAGACCACATCTGTCAATTTATTTTATTGTCTCAAATTGTATGATGTGATACTCTTTGGGATATAATGCTTTGTAGACTTATCTTAGATTATTCCTATTGTTATTATTTCTGTTATAGCCAACAGCAACTATTACTGTTTTTTGTTGTTACCACTGTCATGGCAACTATTTTTTTATGTTTCTCTGTGTATTAGTTGTTTTTAATGATATTTAAATTTGTTGAGTTGTTATTGAGTTTGTTAAGTTAAAATGCTCTGGTTTGTCAGTGTTAAGTATTAGGATATCATGTTTATATTATATGTGAGTGTAATCTTACATTGTTTAATGGTACTTGTCCTTTCTATGTAGTCTTTATATATATGTATATGGTAGTCTTATGTTTGCTAACGAAAACAATCTACTTCTAGCATATTTTATTGTCATAATTAGATATTATTAAAAATTCTTTGATATATACAACATCAACAATCGATAATTGCCTTTTTTCTGCAACTATTACGCACTTTTTGAAACTGCTATGCCATACTTTTTGTGTGGGTCTTTTTACAGCCAGGTGCCCAACCACTTAAATTGATAATTGTTAGAAAATATTTTAAATATTATATTACATTTTTAATAAATTTATTTAGTTTTTTATATTATTGGCATATTTATGGATTTATTTCAGTTGTATGGTCACTACAATCACCATATATTTAATTCTTAGTGTCGTTGACATATTTGTTGAATATATTCTTTTTGCTATTGTTAAGAACTTTTAAAAAATTTGATTATCACTATTAGCTTACTTAAGCATTTATTTTGCTATTGACTTACATTTAAATAGAAAACATATTACACACCCACCACAAAATGTTATCATTACATACATATGTATTATCACTAGTTTTTTCCTTGGAGGAAAAAAAATCCTTCATTTCATAGCATTTACATGTTGTTAGTTAATTTTATCGTCCCCTCTTGATTATTTCAATTTTTTTGTAATTGGATTTACGGATCACAGTTAATGCTTGTGGTCACCACTTTATCCCTTCAAAATAGTATATTTCTATTTGAAAAATATATACAAATGTATTTAATTCTTCTCTATATTATTTCAAAATAGCCGTAACTGATGGTAGCGTGCAACAATGTCAGTGATGGTAGCGTCAGCATTTGATGGTGATGGTAGTGTGTGTGGAAGGGCTTCCCAAGGTTGCAACTGACAATGGGAGAAAGTTTTGAATTATAGTTAGGGCTTATCAATGAGTATGGATTCGTCATACTCTAAATATAGAGTGACAGAAGACAATTAAATTTAACGAATATCTAATTAACAGCTTTAACATAATCTGCACATCATATTTGTCATATTCTTTTTCTTTTGTTTGTATTCAATAACAGTTGTTTTCAAACATTGGTTGTGATTATTCACTGCTTAGATGTACTTGAAGTGTGCTTCATAATTAGTATATATAAAATATCAATAAGATGGTAACAGAGTTCTATAACTTAAATTGACCCTAGTTTTACAATTGGATATGCTAAACTGTCTTAATGAGCTATTGAGTTCTGTGAAGTGGACTACTCTTTTGATTGTCCTTTCACAGGAAGGAATATTCATTGTTTGGTTGATTTAATATGTGAGATTGTTACTGATGAGTTCTTGTCCCTCATTGATATTGATGTGGTCCTTTCACTTGGGAAAAGGGTAACTGCTGTGGATGGTCAGTACCAAATCGGTATTTATACTCTGAGACCTATTGCCTGTGGTGAAGAAATCACTTTTGATTATAACTCTTTGACAGAGGTTAGTATTTTTCTTGTTAAAATCTCTATACATTAAATCAGCTGCATATTTGATGATTTTTTTTTATTTCTTGCAGAGCAAAGATGAGTATGAAGCTTCTGTTTGTTTATGTGGCAGTCGTGTATGCAGAGGAAGCTATTTGAATCTAACTGGTGAAGAAACTTTCCATAATGTATGATCTCGAATCTTCTGGTCTATGATATTGTATTTAAAATTTATCCTCATGTCTGATTTTTATTGCTGTAACTTAAAATTATTGCTGAAATTGAAGTTTCAGTATCAAATGACCTGAATTTAAAAATATGAGAAATTGGGTCTTGGTTTCAACTAAAGCTGGGGGCGATGGATCATCTTATATTATTGGTTGATTGGATGACTGTGGATGGTCACCAACGATGACAATCAGTAGCTCCTATCCTCAATCCTGAATGGTGGGTATGCAGAGGTCCTTTTCAAGCTTAGTGGCTACTTGTGCTAACACCATTGTCTTGTGGTGTTCCAAGATTCTATGAACTAGATTGAGCATGAAAAGTCTGTGCAAGGAAGCTTGTGATGGTGAGACGTGAGACGTCTAACATGCTCTTATGGACATTGAATTACGACTTGTAGAAATGGCAGTTGTTTGCCACTGTTGTTGATGGTCACCAATGATGACAATCAGTAGCTCCTATCTTCAATCCTGAATGGTGGGTATGCAGGGGACCTTTTCAAGCTTAGTGGCTACTTGTGCTAACACCATTGTCTTGTGGTGTTCCAAGACTCTATGAACTAGATTGAGCATGAAAAGTTTGTGCAAGGAAGCTTGTGATGGTGAGTGTTTGCCACTGTTGTTGATGGTCACCAATGATGACAATCGGTAGCTCCTATCCCCAATCCTGAATGGTGGGTATGCAGGGGACCTTTTCAAGCTTAGTGGCTACTTGTGCTAACACCATTGTCTTGTGGTGTTCCAAGACTCTATGAACTAGATTGAGCATGAAAAGTTTGTGCAAGGAAGCTTGTGATGGTGAGTGTTTGCCACTGTTGTTGATGGTCACCAATGATGACAATCGGTAGCTCCTATCCCCAATCCTGAATGGTGGGTATGCAGGGGACCTTTTCAAGCTTAGTGGCTACTTGTGCTAACACCATTGTCTTGTGGTGTTCCAAGACTCTATGAACTAGATTGAGCATGAAAAGTTTGTGCAAGGAAGCTTGTGATGGTGAGTGTTTGCCACTGTTGTTGATGGTCACCAATGATGACAATCGGTAGCTCCTATCCCCAATCCTGAATGGTGGGTATGCAGGGGACCTTTTCAAGCTTA
>JAMKPZ010000219.1:0-53852 GCA_024699675.1 Amphibolis antarctica
GCACCATTGTTTGTGACTTGAGTGAGAAAATTTGAGAAATTGAGAATTAAGATTAGAGTTTGGAGAATTTGGAGTGAAGGAGATAAGGAGTGAGTTGGGTGAAAAATAAAATTCAACTCCCTCAATTTATAAAGAAAAGTTGGTTGAGCCGTTGAGGCAGAAGTTGACTGTTTCACCCGGCAGTCGGTCGCCCGTTGGGCAGAAGTGGGCCGCCCGTTGCGCAGAAGTGGGCCGCCCGTTGGGCGAAAGCGGGCCGACTGTTGCTACATCGGCACCTTGCACCTTGCAAGCCGTGACCCGGCAGCTGACCCAGGCATAGACTGCATGGTTCCCCATCGGCCCATCCCGCCTACCCGCACACATGACCATTCACCCTGACTGCCAACCCAATGACCTACCGGCCCATCCCTTCGCCAGCCACACAACTCGTTCTGCCCCCTCCTGTGCATCGACGCACGCAATAGTTCACCCCAGTTGCCGACCCAATGACCCAGTGGCCAGTCCCCCCACTGGCCACATGACTCGTTCTACCTCTTCCCGCACACACGACCATTCACCCCGCCAGCCGCACAACCCAACAGCCAGCCTAGTGACCTAGTGGCCCATCATCCTTCCGGTGACACGACCCGTTTAGCCCCCTCTCGCACACTTGCGCATGATACTGTTCACCCCGACGGCCAATCCCCCCACCGACCAGACGACCCGTTCTGCCTCCTCCTGCGCACACATCCATTCACCCCATCGACTGCACAACCCCAGCGGCCCATCCCCTTGCCGACAACACGACTCATTTAGCCCTCTCCCGCGCATCGGCACACACGACTGTTTATCTCAACTGCCAGCCCAATGACCCAACAGTCAGTCCCCCTACTGACCATACGACCCATTCTGCCTCCTCCTGCGCACACGACCATTTACCCCATCGGCCACACAACCCAGCGGCCTATCCCCCCCCCCCACACAACCTAGTAGCCTATCTCATGCTGGGCTAGGCCATGCCTATTTTGTGCTAGAATTCATGCCGTACTGGCACCGCACAAATGACCTGGGGGTCCAGACCAGGCACGACCCACGACACGAAAAAATTTCATTCCATGTCGTTGACTGGCACGGTCAAATTGTGTCGGGCCGTATTGGGCCGTGCCAAAAGCCCATTGACAAGTCTAATTGTAAGATTTATTATAATATTATAAAAAATATTCTTATTATAATAAAAAAGTGTATAATTGTTTGTAACATTGTAAAAAGTATTGTCACATGGTAAAATACTCAAGAATTATATTTAAAAAAATTATTAATAATTCTGTTATAAAAAAAATATTATATTAAAAAGGTTGATATTTTTTTTAAGAAGACCCGTCGGAACATCCACTGTTGTACAACATTTTTACATTTTTTTTTTTTAAGAAAAAAGGTCGTCAGAGCCCGTGTAAAACGGCGCTTCGAGTCCAATGATTTATAACAGAAGAATCGGTCCCGACTCCACGGGATCGAACGAAGCCTTTGTGTTGGGCCACCCAATGAGTGAGGTTCTTTTGATTCTTATTACCCCTTAAGAAAAACCTGAAATTTTTCTAAATCGGTTGATGGTGCGATCTGGAAGATCACACATAGAAAGGGTGTGAATAGGGATGTTGCTAAGGACATGCTTGATTAATGTAATTCTGTCAGCCTTGGTGAGAGCATGAGATTTCCAGCCAACCAACTTAGCTTGAATCATAAGCAAAAGACTATTGAAATAGGACTTAGTTATTCCTTTGAAAATGAGGTAGCGAAGGTACGTGAAAGGAAGTTCTTACCTAGAGAAACCAGTAAGCTGAGGGATCATGTCGATGTAGGCTGGAGAGCTTGGTTTGACCGGAGAGCTCGGTTTGGCTAGTATAAAATTGCTCTTCTCATGGTTAGGCTTCTAACCTTTGGACAATTGGTATTGCTTTGGGAGATTCATGATAGCTTGAATGCTGTTCCAACGGCCATTAAGTAAAAGAATAGCATCGCTCACGTAAAGCAGGTGATAGATACTAGGATTGGTCACACCAAAGTAGCAAGGAACAATCTTATTTTCATGAAGCATGGATGCCACTGCTGAGAAGTTCCTTAAGTATAATAAATAAAAAAGCAGATAAAAGATCACATTGCCAAAGACCCCAGAAGCAGCAAAGAAGTCAGTGGACGAGCCATTGAGAAGAATAGAGGAGTGGTCTTCCATGCATTCATAGATAAACTCGATGAAATGAACAGAGAAGCCAAACTAATCAAACACCAAATAAAACAGGGGATCATTCAACCATACTTCAGTTGGGACATCTTACACAGCGTTGCAAGCACGAGAAACTTTATTATTTAACAACTGCCATTGATCTGCAGCTGCCACCTGTTTTTCTTCCTTTTCCGCCAACCATACGCTCCGATCCCTTTTCAACGTCAATTTTTTTTGCAAAAATGTTGTTTTTTCGCATGTAACTGTACGTTTTCTTAATGGCATTGTCTATTTTTTTTGCAGTTGTTAATTAGTATTTTATAATAAATAAATGTAAGAAACGACACACTAAACTTTCAGCTTTGTCCGACTTCACGTTTTCGACAATTTAGATTTTTTATTAATTTTATGCTTGTTTTAATTGGAAAAAAATAAAAGCTTAATAAGATTGCTTTAAAAGAGATTTTTTCCTTTTGGAAACCCTTCGAGGCAATCAAATCATGGACGCACGGAGAGAATTTCCATCGTCGAAATTCAGATCAACGGTTAAGATTGAGTCCCCGGGGCTGCAACTGAATCCTCGCAATCCGCCATCGGATTCGTCTGCTTTACAGCTTGTTCCTCAGACTTATCCCCATGTCGTAACGGAAAACGACTCGGGTGTTGGTGTTCACCGACATAACCTCACAACAACCCATGCATCGCACATATAAATATGGCATGGTACGCCACCCCACTCGATTTTGTATTTCCACAACCCCAAATCCTTCTGACCTCTCCTCCTCCTCTTCTTCTTCTTCCTTTTCCCTCCTAGCCTGCCCTTCAATGGAAACGACCCAGCACAGCTTGACGGAGTGTTGTATGTGCGGCGACGTCGGATTCCCCGACAAGCTGTTCCAATGCGTCCGCTGCATCTACCGTTTCCAACACTAGTGAGTTAGTTAACAACGTGTGGTAATAGTTTGGTTTGTATTTCTTTTCTTCTTTCGATTGTTGTGATTAAGGTGGCGCGTGCCCAGCTACTGCGGCAACTACTACGAGGAGACGTCCACGGTCTGCGACTGGTGCCGCAGCGAGGAGCGCACTGGCACCAGGCACGGGAAGGCAGCAGCAACTGCGTGGAGTTTGGGGACTTCGATGGCCGGGGCGATCCGGTCGGAGCACCCAGCTGGGGAAAAGATCAAGCAAGGTGGCAGCGGCAACGTCGGCTATGACTGTGGCGGCAGTGGCGCTAAGGGGAAGACCAGTACTGGGAGTGGGTCTTCTTCTTCCGGCAAGCACGGTGGTCGCAGGTACAAACTACTGAAAGACGTCATGTGTTAGGTGCTTAATAATGTAAGTGTATGCGTGGTCAGTCATAGTAATATATGGTACTGCCATATAAGTATATATACGCTATGTATGGTTCATGTAAATGTGCAAGAGAAAAGTAGACGCGGTGTACGTACAAGTGTGTGGTAGACCTTGTGATGTGTTTGAAGATTCCCAGAAATGCTGTTTGCATTTATCACTGAAAGACGGTTGGTAGAATCTTTTTACATCTTAAAGTTTTAATTTAAATATCAATTTAAACATGAACTTCTTATAAATCTTGAATTATACTTTTTAATCTTAAGACTATATATCCATAAAAAAAAGGGTAGAGCCATGGATTTTGTTTGCAGTGGTAATACGGACGAACACACCATGTGGATAGGATCGGATGGGATGGATGGCTTTGCCTGTGACCTTCGTCCTCATCAACATCGATCGCTTGTTTCCGCCTCTCTGTTCCTGTGTAGGTGCTGGGAAATGGTGCCCGCAGTCAGATCTGATGAGAATGAGCGTGTGGACGTGGCACCGTCGTTGCCGTCTCCAAGGGCGAAGACACGCATCTTCCACGCGTAAAGGTCTTTTTTTTTTCTATTTGCACTAAGGAGGGACAGATCACAGATGCCCATAAGTCGATCCAAAATGTATCGACAAGGTTTATTTGTTTAAAAATTATTTATCATATTTTTTTTTTTTTACCGTACATATCATAGTAATATTTATCAAATATCTTTCATATTTTATATTATAAATTATATAATTTTTTTACCAAGTAAATATGATATTTACTTAATTTTGTCTCTAAAATAAATATTATCTTATGATGATACAGATTAATATATATATTTATAATATAATACAATAATAATATTCAAATGATTAAGATCGATTTAATCAAATCGGGTGGAATCAAGCAAATTAATCAAACAAATCTGAGATTACATAAAGTCTGCCTCGTTTTTAATCAAGTCAAATTAAAACCGAACTTTATCAAGTAGAACATGGTTCGAAATGAAGACTTGGTATGGGTCTATGCTTCGGGAAAAGGACGTGAAGAATAACGTAACCATCTGTGCTTTTAATTTTCATCGGATAAGCTTAAGAAAAAGGCATGTGAACGACATGTTCTTCTCCATTCACGACTTCGTAAAGCACAACGGCACGCACCCACATGTTTCGCTCCGTAAGCTCACAGAATTCGCACACTTTATTTTAATTTATGTCTCGTCGTACATCTCGACTTCTGCATTTAATAGAATTTTTATTTTAAAACAAAAGGTTAAACAAAATACGTTTGTACGAAAGTCCGGACTTTAAAATAAAAATGAGTCGTAAATTTTATTTTTAAAATAAAAATTCATAAATTAAAATAAAATGAATTTCAAATATTAATAAAATAGTAAAATAAAGTAATAATAAAATATTAGTAATGCTAATATTAATACTAATAAAATATTGATATTAATATTAAAACAGTAATAAATATTTATGTTAATAAAATACTAATATAATACTAATAAAATGCATAAAATAAATACAAGTCCATAAACTACCAATATTTAATTAAATTAAATTTTAATTTATTTAAAATAAATCATTAAAATCTTTTTTAATCATCCTTCTGAACATTTCCATTGAAGAGAGCAGAGGCTGGGGCAACGAAGGATCGTTAGATGACTGGATATTGTAAATCTGAACTGATGTGTGGGTGGAAGGGTCAGAGTACGAATGACCGTTAAGTGAAAGCGAGTGAATGACAAGCGGCGAGCTCGTAAGTGAATGAACGTGGGACAAACACAGATATAAGTCTCGTTTACAAACATCATTCTTAATTTTAAAGAATATTTCTAATTTTTATCATTATTTTCATATTTCTTTTTTTTTAATATTATTTTATCATCACATCTTCTCTTATATCAATATTTATATATTTTAAATAATATTCTTTTACAATTTAATTAAAATAATCAAACATATACAACATATTTTTAAAAAATAGATAATTTCTATTTTTATATTTTACAATATATACAACATTTATATATTTTAATGTGTAATAAAATATATACAATATTTTATATATTTTAACGGACCATGTCCGTTTTGTTAGAAGAAAATTAATAAATAGAAATTATCTATTTTATTACATATTAAAATATTTTATTATTGATTATATACAATTACATGTTTATGACTATTTGTAATTTAAATATTTCAAAAAAAATTTATTAACATTTTCATTTTTAATATTGATTATTTATCATTACATGATTATGACTATTTTAATAGGTCTTTTACGTGAGAGTGACTTTAGGTAACTACAATAGTTAATCATTTTGTGCCGGCACGGCAGGTAGAGTTGTTAATTGTGTTGTGTAGGGTCTGTCCTCTTGTCGGCCACACAACCCATTCTACCTCTTCCTGTGTACATGACTATTCACCCCATCGGTTGCACAACCTGGCAACCGACCTAATGACCCGATGGCCCATTCCCCCACGAGCCAAATGACCAGTTCTGCCTCCACCCCGCTGGCCGCACAACTCAGTGATCGGCCCAATGACCTGACGGTCAGCCCATCCCTCTACCAGCTACACAACCCGTTCAACCCCCTTTTGCATATCGATGCACACGATCGTTCACCTCGATTGTCGACCCAATGACCCAGTAGCCAGTCCCCCCACCAACCAAACAACCCATTCTGCCTCCTACCGTGCACACGACCATTCATCCTGTTGACCGCACAACCCGACAGCCCATCCCCACTGCCACCGACACAACCCATTCACCCTAGCTGTTGGCCCAATGACTCGATGGCCAACCCCCTGCTGGCCACTCGACCCGTTTTGCCTCCTCCCACGCACACAACTCGTTCAGCCCCCTCCCACACACTAGCACATGCGATCATTCATCCCGGCTGCTGGCCCAATGACTTGACGGTCAGTCGCCCCGTCGGCTAGTCCGCCCCACCGGCTAGTCCTCCCCGCTAGCCACACAACCCATTCTGCCTCCTCCTGCGCACACGATCGTTCACCTCGCCGGCCACACAACTCGACGGCCTATCCCCCCTGCCGGCAACACGACCTGTTGAGCCCCCTCGTGTGCATCGGTGCACACGACTGTTCACCCCATCAGTTGCATGACTTGGTAGCCCATCTCCCCTACTGGCCACACGACCCATTCAGCCCCCTCCCTCCCGTGCACGTGACCGTTCACCCTGTCGAGCACACAACCCAATGACTAGGTCCCCCCCCTCCCACAACCCGATGAATGGTGTTCCCCTTTGGCCCTCCCTCCTCCCGCAAGTCTGTGACTTACTTAGTAGTCTCGTGTTGGGCCAAGCTGTGCCTATTTCGTGTTAAAATTCTTGTCGTGCTGACACGGCACGAATGACCTATGGGTCTAACCCAGGCATGACCCACGGCATGAAAATTTTTTCGTACCGTGCCGTTGATCGGCATGGTCAAACCGTCCCAAGTTGTGTTGGGCCATGCCAACATGGCCCATTAACATCTCTAGTTGACCAATACGGTCAAACCGTATCGAACCATGTTGGGCCATACTAGCTCGACCTAGTTAACAACTCTATAGGTAACATGTACAAAGTAATACATGTTCAACAATCGAAATAAAGAAAAATTGATTTTACCCACTCTAAAAATATCAAAATAGGTCTTGTAAATGCAGCCATAGTGACCCATGTCAAGCAAATTAAAGTTTGATGCAAAAAGTCCAACAGAGGGGAAATGCTGGTAAGATGGGACGGTTCTCACAAGTCGCGAGCGTGATTTCAAGCTTTCGCAAGAGATGACCGCTAAAGGTTCAAAAATTTGTGAAACTTAGGCAATATTTGTTTATTCCAGTTTTAGCTATCTTTATTATGCACAACTAGAGTTATAATTATTTATAATAAATAACTAAACTCAGCACAGTAATAGTAGTTAAAATCTAACTCTAATTATTATTTACATAATCTCAATTACATTACATAAAATGTTGTTACCATGTATAATTGAAGTTAAAATATTAATTTATCAAATAATATAATTACGTAAAATATTTACCTTTCATCTAAACTTTTAGTTACCATTCATTTCAAATATCTATTTTTTACCAACTTTTTCCGAGTCCTCTCATTTCAACGTAAAAAAAACTTCTACGGAAAAATCTTTCTTCAACCCAGCTTTTTCCCCTACGCGTAACCTTCACCGAAACCGTCTCCTCTATCGTCCAAATCCTCGCACCCATGCCAACCTTCTTCTCCTTCACTGAAGTCGGAACTGATCTCCCTCATCCTTCGTCATCGCCCGATCTCCTCCTCTGTAGCCGATCTCCCTCTTCCTTCGTCGTCGTCGGATCTCCTCCTCCACTTGCCGACCTCCCTCCTCCTTCACTGAAGCCGAAGCTGATCTCCTCCTCTGACCATCCTCCCTCCTCCTTTGCTGAAACCCTCCTCCTACAGTGGATCTCCTCCTCCGAAGTCGACATTCGCCGAATCCCCTCCTTCTTTGTCGGATTTCCTCCTTCTTCATTGGATCCCGTCCTCCTCCATCGAGCTTTGTTGAATCTCCTCCTCCTCCTTCGAACCTTCACTGGATCTCGTCCTCCTGAGCCGTCTGTCATCCTCCTTTCCTCCTTTGAAACCCTCCTCCTTCGCTGGATATCCTCCATCTTCACAGGTACAATGATTGTGTTTTCACAATATTTTTTTCGCAATTGAGTGCAAATGATTGTCGAGGGACAATACATTTTTCACATATGAATAACTTCAACGAAATGGATAAAAATTATTTATCATCTCTCTTTAGAATTTTAACATTTTTTTATTTTATTTAATTTTCTTTGTAAATAAAATAATGCATTTACACTTATTTGAACTTGTTTCTAATTTATATTCTTAAGTTAGGAGAGGATGGAGAGGTGGTTTGAAGTTGGTGATTGGGTGGAATTGATGCTTTGACACATGTAGAATAATGTAGTAATGTAGTAATGTAGTAGTAATGTAGTGAATAATATGTTGATTGGGCTTTGGCGAATATGCTTTGACACATGTAGAATAATGTAAGAAATATTTATGAAATTATGTATAATTTTAAAATGCAGGAATTTGTTAATTGATAGTTGTTGAGAATTCACCTTTTATAAATTTTGATGATGTCAAATAACTTGGTATATAACAAATGAAGGCATGAAGAAATTAAGTCCAAGATACAAAGTCATAAAGAAGGAATGAAGAAATTATATGAAAAAAGACAGAAATTTGAAGAATTAAAGATGAAAGTGTTAAAGCCAATGAAGAAGAGCTACGAGCACATATACTCATTTAAAAGTATTTGCACACTAGTTTAGGTCACTTATTTAGATTCTAAGTGCACACACATAAAAATTAATATAGGGAAAAATTAGAATAAAGATTGAAAAATCGTTATAACGATTCACTATTCATTTGTTAGTTCACATGACTCTACATTCGAGAAAATATTTTGATTGAGTTCCAAAACTTAGGAAATATTTTGAAAATAAGTCTGTTAGAGAAAATCTCGTAGATTAAAGAATTTAGGAAATTCAATATAACAATTTGAAAAATTGTTATAATGAATTTTGAATATGTTCCAAAACTTAGGAAATATTATGAAAATAAGTCCATTATAGAAAATCTCGTAAATTAAGGAATTTTAGAAAAATTGGTATAATGATTAATCGTTATAGCGAATTTTAAAATTCAAATAATACTTAGGAAAGTTTTTGAAAAGATATTTACTTAGAAATTCAATCCAGGAAAATTTGTAATTTTAGATAACCAAGCAAAATCAGTATAACAAATTTAAAATCTGCCACAAATTAGAAATTTTTTGAAAAGAATTAATCGTTAAAATCAGATTTGAAAAATCTAAGATTTGACATGCATGAAAATCGTTATAACGACTTGGAAAACGTTATAATGAATTTGGCGGAACAACCATTCTATACAATGATCCAGTTGAAATTATAAGGAAATATTGAAAAACGTTATAATGATTTTAAAATCGTTATAACGATTTTGGACTGGTTTTAAGTTAAGTTTGCATCTATAAATAGGAGTCTAATTCATCACTTTTACACACCATTCACTCACAAATTTTCACTCTCTTTCTTAGGGCTTTAGTGCTCATGTCTCAGATTTGATTCGAGGAATTTTCGTGCTTTGGTTGGAGGAGATCTTGAAGGTCCAAAAACTTAAAGTCTGATTTTTACACTCCTTCGAGGTGAATACATTCTGATTGATCTAAAAGGGATTAGTTTCATTTTTCTTTTGGTTGGTTTGACATGTGTTCAACCTAAACACATGTGGGCACTTCGTTTTGGAGTGGTGAGTTGAAGACTTTCTTAAACTCTTGTTGGTTGAAAAGTTTAACCTTAAACTTTTGTTGGTTGAAGGATTTGACCTAAATCCTTAGTTGAAGAGTTTGACCTTAAACTCTTGGTTTTGTGTTGGTTAGAGGGTGTGACCACAAACCCTTAATATAGTTGGTTGGGTGTTCGACCTTAAATACTTAGTTTGTAATAGTTTTTATAGTAATTAAACTAGGCTCAAACTTCCTAAGCTTGAGGGTGGACGTAGTCAGTTAGTGAACTACCTAAAAATTCTTTATGCTTTTATTTCTGCATTCTCATTACTATTTTCGCATCGAATCGACTATACATACGAATTTTATTTCGAAATTTGTACTTGATTTTATTTTGAATTATTCGGTTCAACTTCATATTGGTTTTATTGTTCAAATTTCGTTTACTTTATATTTTTGGATTAATTTATACGAAAATTTCTTAAAATTTGAAAAACTACTATTCACTCCCCTCTAGTGGTCGTGATCAATCCTAACAATTGGTATCAGAGTCTAAGTCGTTTATTGTTGATTTTACAATCATATAAACACATATAGCCACCAAAATGATTAATAGCCAAAGTATCAACAAACTACCATTTTTTAATGGTAATAACTACGGTTATTGGAAATATAGGATAGTTATTTTTCTCAAGTCATGCAATGTGGACTTGTGAAATGTTGTGGTCAATGGTATGGCGATCCTCACTACTCCTTACAGTGAGTGGATGGAGGCTTGGAGGTTGCTAGAGACTACTCATGAAGGTACCTTCCAAGTCAAATGGTCTAAAATAAGTCAATTGGTGCAAAAGTTTGAATTGTTTAAGATGTTAGAGAATGAATCAATTTCTGATATGCATTCAAGATTTTGGGATATCATAACTGGCCTTAAAGGCCTTGGAAGGGAAATTTCCATGTAGGAATAGGTTCAAAAAATTCTGAGGAGTCTTATTGATCTGTCAACAAGGAAGTAAAAGATCTGTCAACATATACACTCGAGGAGCTGATTAGGAATCTCACTGCATACGAGGTACAACTCAAAGCTACCCAAGATGAAAAAGTTGAATTCGCAAAGAAGGTAGAAAAGAAAAAGGAAATTGCATTTCGAGTTGACTCAAGCGATAGTGGATTAGATAGCATTACTGACGTGGCACTGCTTACAAGAAAATTTCAAAAATTTGCTAGGTTCAAGAAATGCATGAAGAATGCTCCAAACTATGAATCCTCTCAATGCTACAACTACAACCAAAAAGGGCACATAAAGAGGCATTGCCCATTACTGAAAAATCAACATGGAAAGGAGGAAAAGAAATTCAAGAAGTATGAGAAATTCAAAAAGGACTTATAAGCAACTTGGGATGAACTTAGTTCGTTAAGCGATGATGAATTAAATATTTCAAAGGAAGATCAAACCAACGTATGCTTCATGGCACAAGAAGACGAGGTACACTTCGATTCTCAAAACTCTGTTCATGATAAGGATATTTATGATCATGATGAACTCATAGATGTATATTTTACCATGTATGATAAATATAAAGAACAAAATAAATTGTTGAAAAAGGAAACTACTTGTGTTGACAACTTGCAACAAGAAAATGATAGGATTTTAATTGAAATTGAAAAGCTTAGAAAGGAAAATAGAGCTTTGATAGAAAAACAAAATAATATTGCATGTATGTCTGAACTTGAAAAGGAAAATGATTCTTTGCATGAAACAATAAGTCGATGTTTGAACTTTTTGAAACTAATATTTAATAATGTGTTTGAAATATTTTAATTTCACCACAAATGCACGGGTTCAGATGTAACTAGTGTACAAGTACAGGTTTGTCCACATGGATCATTGAATTGATACTTTTTTATATTGGTGTGTTACAATTACTGGAACAATTAACACTAAAGCAATGTCATAGTTGCTCTATCTCAAATAATTGTTAGGATGTTCTTTAATTAATTCTTGTATTCATAATTCTCAGATAAATTTTAGTAAACTTACATTTTCACTTAGGCTATTGGATTTAAAAGAGGTTCTCAATAAATGATTCAAATTTTCTATTGGAAGACCCCAATAATTAAGTTTTAATTCTAAATACTTAGCTTTTCTCAATTTTGAAACATTCTATATTCTGATTTGCATGCATTCAAGTCTAATTCAATAAAAATGCATAAACCCACAGAATCAGTCCATGGGTAAACGTCTTTATCCATGAGACTTCTCATTGATAAATCACCCAGTAGGTTCGACAGGATTTAACCAATGATGATAGTCTGTACTTAAAGCACTTAAACGATGGGCTACCTCATTGGTAAATGGGATATATGTGAATTTTAAATGAACTTAAGTTACGATTTAGGATTTCTAAAACTTCTAAGAATTGTTTGCTTCTATTTTTGTTCTTTTTATCTTAAGGATACGATAAACAATACATAAAACATAACACATTTACAAATACTTGGAGAAATAAAGAGAAACATTCAACAGTACGTCAAACATAATATCATTCTTTCGACAATGAAACATGTGTAATAAGATAGGCAAAGGAAAAAGAAAAGGAAAGGAAAAAAAAGGAATGAACACCTAATGATCCATTGCAATTTTCACCCTTAGAAACTTACTCAAGCTAAATGCTCTCTTTGTCTTTACTTCCAGCCCACCAGGTTGTCAATCTGGTGAACTTCCCTTTCAATCTTGAATGAGATTTTGGACGTCACTCCGCAATTACACCAAGGAATAGAGGAGGAAGCAGCTAGTGCCAAGAGTCTTTCCTTCAAGGATATGCTCAGGTAGAGAAAAGAATAGTAAATGTACTAGAGAATTGATAGAGGAAGAAGAGGTCGTCAATCTCCTCTCGAAAGAAATGGATGGGTGGAAGGTGGAGAAGATGGAGAGTATGGTTGTAGAAGCTGTCTAGATGAAGAAGGAGACGGGGCAAGGGCTTCATGGCTAAGGGGGCTACTTTTATAGACTAAGGCGGGTGATAGTTCCTCGACTAGTAGTTATTAAGGACGTGGTGCACATCTGAACGTGTAAGACCATTCCATGCAAGCCCACTTCTTTTCCTTATCAGTCTATGTTCTTAATGATCGAGCATCAGCTAAATTTAATTCTCAGCTCTAACTCTTTCATGAATTTTCTTGCAATTGCTCATCAAAGAATACCTTTCCATGAAGTAAATCACATTATAGGAAATATAATTCATCATCCACTCTAGATATATTTGCTATTATATCAATAAAATTCATTGCACAAAAAAAGCAATATATAGGTCCATTGATAAACTAGATTACCCACAGAGTAAGTTCGTTGATTAAGGCTTTTACCCATGGACTCTATAACTTAGACATGAATCGTGATTTCTTTTGTGAATTAATTAATTTTACTAGCAAACTAAACTGTCGATCATCATTCAATCACTTCTTTTCCAGTAAACAATTGCTAACATATTCATATATCTAATTTTCACGACTTAAAACTTAATTCATGCATCATTAAAGTGAATAAATGTGCATAATGCTTAAAAGCATAGTTAACCTTTCAATCATCATTATCCAATGCAAAATACAACTAAATCTCAGTAAAATGCATGAATTAATACTTATAAAATGCACACTTTTGAGTCTGAATAGTCGACTAGTAAAGGAAAGTAAAGATGCTCTTGACTAGAAAAGCAAAGCTGATTGTATTAGTTATGACTTAAGAGAAGAAAATATTATGTTGAAAAATAAAATTAAACAATTATCAAGCAATACATTTAGAAACAATGCATACAATAGGGAGCATATGCATAAGTGCACTCTTGCATATAGACCCTCATACAAGTTTGATGACATAGCCTATTGTGGGGGTTACGTAAGAAGAGTATACAATGGGGATTATGTCTTTGTTCTCAAGAGGGGGTAGAAAAAAATGTGGCTACCCTTTGCAAACAATTTCAACATAATTAGAACTAATACACATGGACCCAAAAAGATGTGGGTACTGAAAGCTTTATTGTCCTCTTCTATTGCAGATTAAAAATAAAAGGAAGGACTCCAAGTGGATCATTGATAGTGTATGCTCCACACATATGACTGGAAGGAATGAATTACTAAGCAAATTGGAAAACCACGGTGGAGGTATGGTTAGATTCGGTAATAATAATAAAAGCATGATTAAAGGTATAGGGAAAATAGAAAGCGAGAATAAATCTAGTATTGAGCATGTTTTACTTGTAGATGATCAAAAACAAAACTTGTAAAGTCTAGGACAATTATGTGATAGAGGATATGATTTACTATTCAATAAAAATGAATGTAAAATTGTTGATAGTGAGTCTAATGAAGTTAAATTTATTGCAAGTCGAAATGACTCAATTTACACTTTAAATTTTCCTAATGATAGTAAATGTAATGATGCATGTTTAATGGCTTAGTGATAGGGTATTCATTCACTTGCAAAGGATATAGAGTATACATTGAACAAGACAAGAAAGTTATTGAATCAATACATGTCACATTTGACGAATTTCTAGATGAGAAAATAAAAAACATTTGCATTGATAGTGATGAAGAAATTAACATTACTGAAAATAACAAAGAAGAAAACACAGAACTTGCTAAAGAATGAAAATACTCAACAAATCACCCACCAGAACAAATAATAGAGATATTAATAAGGGTGTAGAAACCAGAAGAAAAATTATTGAAGAATGTAGGTATTATGCATTTGTCTCTTTAATGGAACCCAAAAATGTAAAAGCATGTGAAGATGAATATTGGACAAATGCAATGCAAGAAGAATTAAATTAATTTCAAAATAGTAAAGATTGGGAACTAGTAGAAAGGCCCTTTGATCAAACCATCATAAGAACAAAATGGGTATATAGAAATAAACTAGATGAAGAGGATGGAATAGTTAGAAATAAGGCTAGACTTGTTGCACAAGGATATAATCAATAAGAAGGGATTGACTATGATGAAACATTTGCTCCTGTAGCTAGACTAGATTCAATAAGAATGTTATTGGCATATGCAAGTCACAACAATTTTACTCTATTTCAAATGAATGTAAAAAGTGCATTTTTAAATGGAATCATTCAAGAATAAGTCTATGTAAAACAACCTCTTGGATTTGAAGACTTGGATCATCCAGAACATGTCTTCAAGCTTAAGAAAGCCCTTTATGGATTAAAGCAAGCTCCAAGAGTTTGGTATGAGAGGCTAAGGGATTTCTTAAAATAGAATAGATTTAATATAGGAAAAGCTGATAAGACATTGTTTACCAAAAAGGAAAACAATGACTTATTATTAGTACAAATCTATGTAGGTGATATTATTTTTGGATCAAATAATGAGAAGCTTGCTCATGATTTTGGAAATATCATGAAAAATGAATTCGAAATGAGCATGGTTGGAGAACTCACCCTTTTCCTTGGACTTCAAATTAAACAAACACAAAATGGGATATTTGTAAGCCAAGAAAAATATTGTAAAGAGTTAATCAAGAAGTTTGATATGGAAAATAGCAAAGAAATTGGAACACCTATGGGAATGGCTACAAAGTTGGAAATTGACTTAAAAGGACCTAAAGTAGAAGAGAGAAAATACAGGAAAATGATTGGATCATTACTATATTTAACAACTAGCTGCCCAAATATCATATTCAATGTGTGTGCATGTGCAAGATACCAAAGTGATCCAAGAGAATCACATTTAGTAATTGTTAAAAGAATACATAGGTATTTAAAAGGAACAATTGAGTATGGATTATTTTACCCTAGAGATGGATCATTAGAACTTGTTAGTTATTGTGATGCATATTTTGGAGGATCCAAATTCGACAGAAAAAGCACAAGTGGAACATGTCAATTTCTAGGACAATCATTAATCTCTTGGTGCAGTAAGAAACAAAACTGTGTAGCCTTGTTTACTACTGAGGTTGAGTATGTTGCTGTTGCTCTTGGGTGTGCTCAGATTCTATGGATACAACAAACCATGAGGGATTATGGCTTAAATTACTCTAAGACAGATCTATTTTGTGATAGTACAAGTGCCATAAATTTATCAAAAATTCCCATTGAGCATTCAAGATCCAAGCATATTGACATAAGACATCATTTCTTAAGTGACAATGCTAAAAAAGGTAATATAAAGTTAAGGTATATTGATATAAGAGAGCAACTGGTTGATATATGTACAAAACCATTAGATGTGCAACAATTTACTAAGCTTAGGAGAAGTCTAAGAATATGTTGTTTGAATGATATTTCTTGAAAAGGTGATTGAAGTATTAAGTTCAAACTTCTTTTTTTTAAAAAAACAAATGGATCAATGAATCCTAAATTGTTGTAACGAATTACTATAGAAACGGAAGTTCCATTGAACACTTAGCTAAAAAAGAGGAAGTTCCACAAACTGGAATTTTCGTTATAATGATTTGAAAATCGTTATAAGATCAAAATAGACTTTTTCGTTATAACGAAACCCTACTTTCATTATAATGATTTTGAGAAGACCCACAAAAAATTACAGAATCATTATAACGATATATAAATCATTGTAATGAATTGATCGATAGCTCGATTTGGGGCAAAAATTCACGAGTGCTATAGTGGAACAGTATAGTGATTTGGAAAATCGTTATAACAAATTGCCCAATTTTGGAAAAGCATAAATAGGACTTAAAGGGGGAAAAACTCATTTTCCCATTCGAATTCGCCACAAACCTTTGCACCCAAGGTGGATCCACGTCCAAAGGCTATTCACAAGGGCCGATTTTGAGGAAAAGGGATTTGTAGGGTAAGATTCAATCTAATCAAACAATTTTTTAGGAAAATAATCAAACCTTAACCTTAGTTTTTTCGGTTTTTCAAGATAGGTTTGCAAAGATTCATGTTTTCTAGAAGAACTTCATGATTTTGGTCAGATCTGTGCACGTACTTGCTTGATTCAGTGATTTTGAGTGATTTTTCAGTGGATTTGTCAAGATTACAGTTGAAATCTGAAAATTTTGTGATTATTGCATACATTTTTGGAGAAATGGCTAAAAGGATTCAACGTGTTCTTAAGGAAAAGGGGAAAGAAACTCAATCTTGTGCATTTAGGGAGGAAGAACACATCCTCATTGGTGAATCAAGTGTGAGTTCCTTTCCCACAAGATTCTTTAGGAATCAAAAGGCAAAAGATGCATTTCTTAAGAAATTTTTGGCAAAGAAATCTTGTTTGGTATGTGTGAAATTTTCTAGAATGGAGGGCATACGCAATATGTTTGAAGTACAAGGGTTGCTTAAATTTTTGCGACCTCCACATGTTGATGCATGTCTTGATGCAATTTCCATGTTTTATGCAAATTTGGGAGACATCGATGGAGGTTTTGATAGCTACATAAATGGGTATTATTTTGTTGTTATTGAAGCTATCTTAGAGAATCATCTTGGTTTAGTTAATGAAGGAATAGATGTTACCTTGCCAACCTATCATCATTCCTTCACAAATGTAGATATGAATGTTGTAGTCAGTGATGTAATAAGAGGGGCTAAAAAAATTGACAGGATGACAAATCTGAATAAAGAGGCCAAAATCATTGCCCACATTGTATCCACAAATGCGTTCCAAAGAAAGGGACACAATGATGAGTTAAATGAAAATATTCTCAAGGCTGTTTACTATATAATGGAAGGGCTGACTGTAAATTGAGTTGCTACTATTCTACATTACATAGGAAGAGTAAAAACAAAACTCTTATATGGAATGAACTTGATGGCCTTATTTCAAGCTCTCCAAGTAGATTTAGATGACCTCAAGAAAACATAGGTGACTTCCACAGCTATCACCTACAACAACATCTTTAGAAGTTCTAGGGATACTACTACTAGTAGAGAGTATAAAAGGTCATATTGTGCACTTTTACTTATATTAATTCATGCATATTATGGTCTCAATTGATATATTATATATGTGCTTATGTGAAATTACATGTTAATCATATTTTTAGAACATGCATGTAATTTGGGCTTAATTATCATAAATTGCACAAAACTAAAAAAAACCCCATTTGATGATATTGCGAATTAAATGAACCACATGTTAGATAGGTAATATTATTTATAATTATTTACGTTTGATTTTATTTGAACTTCATCTTGTCACAAATGTGCTTATTTCAGTGTTGCAATTCACCATTGTATATTATTTATGCAATCACTTCACATGTGAAAATTTTGGTATAAGTTCCTTGGTGGAAATAAGGGGAATTATGCAAATCAACCAGAACCGTTGGATGAACAGCCATGATGAAAAGCTTCCAATATAAATAACCCACATAGGGTTACGTGAGAAGGATCTTTTCCCTCTCTCTTGCATGAGTGGCAATGGTGTTTCTCCTCCTCTGTCGTGAACACCTGAGCTTCAACAGGCGTCTCTTCCTCCCTTGGCTGGTGCTCAACCAACTGTAGGTTGTGAAGGCTCACACCTTCATGGGGACCTTCAGCTGCAGGATGTGGGTGCGTAGTCTTTGGGCAAGGGAGGCAGGTGCACTCTTGGTAGGAAGCATGGAGACTTGTGGCTGTGTGGAGCTTTAATCGATGTCCATCCTCCACCTGGATGTGCTGGAAGTGTGGAGATTTGTGGGAAAAGGGAGCTGAATCCGCACACAAACTGTAGCCATACACGTCTCCAACTACAACCTTGGTGAATCCTATCATTGGCATTTCATTGGGGGTGACGTTCTCGGCGGGAGTGGAGTGTGTGGTTTACATCTAGCCTAGGAGCAATTGCAAGGAAGCATGTAGTGCATCAAGGTATAAAGAAGTGGGAATTGATCCTTATACAAGTCATCGTAGGTTGCATCCTTGTATAAGTAATCTAGAGTCTGCATTTGCATGTCTTTATTTCCTTAGTTATTAAACATTTGCTACTGTTTTGATGTTTTTCATGAATGAATGGTGGAATGCTTGTAAATGTGTAATTTTGTGCATATTTTGTATTTTTATTTCGGTTTTTGTGATTTCAAACATCCATTACGAAATTAAATTTCACAACAAACCATTCGTTGCCATAAGGAATTTTGCCACGTTTTATTTTCTTTACTAACAGATTTTTATTAACCGATTTTATTAACATCTAACTCTCTCTAATAGCTAACTTTGTTTTATGTGCATATTTAGTTTTTTGATCATTTTGCTAACCTTTGACTACTAACTTTCAGTTCATTTATTCATTCTTTAGTTCTTCTCCCAATGATTGAGCAAGATAACCCATTTAATAAGTGTTTGGTATCTTGCGATATGTGCACAAGGGATTAAATGAAGCTCAAGAAGAAGAAGAACAGTGATCTATTAATTCTTGTTGCATGTATACGATTTTACGTTTATATTTCTAAGTTTTCGAATTGTGATCCGTCCATTGATTTTTGTAAAGCCCTCTAACTCCTTGTGGATTCAACCCGTACTTACATGTGCTTACTATAATGGGCACCGTATGCTTGTGGTATAAATGTAAAATTTGTGCTTTAGTCGTTTAATTTAACAACTCAAAAATGTGTTACAAATTTTTGGTGCCGTTGCTAGGGAGTTATGGTTTTGGTATTTTGTACAAATTATGTTGTGAAATCAATTGATTTATGTTTCTAAGATTGCCAAGATTGTTTTGATTTGTGATTTTATACACTTTAAACAAATGTATAGTTTAGTTGACTTGAATTCTAAATGGATCAATGGAGTGATGAAAATCCAAGTGCACACATATACAGGGGTCATATTCTGTCTGTTCGCTTGTGTTGAAATTTGCTGGTGCCCTGGATTTAAACTCAACTTTATATTATTTTTCTAGAATACCTGGTTTCTAAGCTTTCATTTGAATATTTTTGTGTGAATTTCCGAATCCTATTTCAAAAGATATGAATTTTTAAAGACAAGAGTAAAGACAGACCGGAAGTCCATCATGTTATTAAAGAAACATGACGAGCTTCCATCATGTTAACAGGCAAAACCTTAAATAGAGATTGCTCTGTATTTAAATGATGTAACTGCTGTAAAAGCATTTTAGTACGATGCAATCAAATTTCTTTGATTTTGTATAGAATTTTTCGAAGTTGCTGTGAAATTATTTGGATTTTGGGATTGTGTACAAATTTTTTTTTTTTTTTTTTTCTATGATTCGAGTATATCTGTGATTCTCATTTTTACATGTTAAATTGATTGTTTATACGTGGATTATATAAATAAAAAATAAGATGAGCAAGTATGAGATAAGCTTGTTTTAAAGTAGGAGTAAGCATGTATGTTTTGTTTTCATTATGTGCAGATTTGAAATTACTGCTTGAAGACTTAAATTTCATTATTCTGAATTCGGTTAGATCATTTGCTCTAAATTGAATCTTATTGTTCTGAATTGCAAGCATGGGTAATAAGTATATAATTGATGAGTTAAATGTTATGTTAGCACTTACCTGTTCTAGATGCAAATTGAATAATCATGTTGATTCTGATTGTCCTTTCTACATGCTAAATGCTAAAATGGGTGCTGAATCTGATTTTTCTTCAAGTTTATCCATGTCCTTGCATGATTTCAGTGATAAATCATCCCTTGTTGAGATTGGGCTGCATGAGATGCATGATAGTAATTCTGAGCATAATGATGAATTGTTTAGAAATAGTAAGCATGCTAAATTTAAATCTGATTGGGCTAGAGATATTGATAACATTCAGGCATCATTAGAACAATTAAAGTTAGAAATAGACTCTTCTAGATATGAAGAAATAGATGCTTTTGTGACCTTGAGATCAGGAAGAGAGGTGAGTGATCTTAACAATATTAAGTTTAAATCTCTTCTTGAAAGCCTTCCATTAAATGAGTCCAATCTTGGTTCTAACTTGCCAATGATGGATGATAAGAGGTCACCTATGAGAACTGATAAGGGTAAGGAGGTATCTGACTCTATATCTATCCCATCTGCTCCATTCCCTCATAGGCTTAGAACACCTAAGGATGACACCCAAGTAGACAAATTAAGAGAAATTTTTGAGCAAGTTAAGCTTAACATTCCCTTGTTAGATGCACTTCAATAGATCCCATCTTATGCTAAATTCGTGAGAGAGTTATGTACAAAGAAGAGAGCTAGGAAGCTTCCCAAAAGAGTTTGTTTAGTTGAAACTATGAGTGCATATTTTTTTGATGCATTACCCAAGAAACTTTGTGACCCTGGCACTCCTATCATCTCTTGTATGATAGGGAACACTCATTTTGATAAAGCCATAATTGATTTAGGAGTTGGAGTCAATGTTATGTCATCTAGTGTTTATGTAGACTTACGTCTTAATGGATTACAACCCACTAAGGTTTTAATACAACTAGCATACCATTCCCTTAGGACAACTGTAGGGATGGTAGAAGATATTTTGATAAAAATTAAGGAATTTATATACCCTGTGGACTTTATAGTGATTGAAAATCAACCTTCACTCATTAGGAATCAACCAATACCATTGATCTTAGGTAGACCATTCCTTGCAATTGCTGATGCTTATATAGGTTGAAGGGATGGCTCAATGCAAATCTCATATGGAGATTCTAAGGTAAATCTAAATATTTTTAAACTTCTGCCTGAGACCAACTCTGAAAATAATGTTAATTTTGATGTGAGTTTCACAGAGATAGTAGATGAAGAGGGGAAGATGTACTTGACGAGTTTGACATCGTTGATCATCCACCATTAGATCCTATTAGTGAGCTAGCTTTTGATTTTTAGATGAGGAGGACGGTTATGAAATAAATCACATAGAATCTCTTTGTAGAGAGGCAATGCACACAAACCATCCATTATTGAACCACCTATATTAGAATTGAAATCTCTCCCTAAAGAACTTAAGTATGCATATCTAGGTGACAATGAAACATTATCTATGATCATTTCTTTTGAGCTTAACCCAAAATATGAGAGGAAATTATTAGTGGTTCTAGGTAGACATAAGCAGGCAAATGGGTGGTCTATGGTTGACATAAACGGGATTAGTGCACATATTTGCCAACATTGAATTTCTGTAGATAACAACATACATCTTTCTAGAGACCCTGTTGACCCCATGCTTAAAAGGGGAATTACCCAGCTTGCCACCGGCAAGCCGCTTCAAGGAAGCAGCACCCGGATCCCCAAAAACCCACATTTGGTGAAAAGTTGGGGGGATGGAGCCGGCTTGCCGCTTTAAGGAAGCGGCATCCGGATCCTCAAAAACCCACATTTGGTGAAAAGTTGGGGGGGATGGAGCCGGCTTGCTGCCGGCAAGCCGCTTCAAGGAAGCGGCACTTGGATCCCCGAAAACCCACATTTGGTGAAAAGTTGGGGGGGATGGAGCCGACTTGCCGTCGGCAAGCCGCTTCAAGGAAGTGGCACCCGGATCCCTGAAAACCCACATTTGGTGAAAATGATCGGGGTACCAGTCGGCCTTTGCCTGCCACGTAGCGGCTGCTGGTTGGCTACCCAAGAAGGTAAGCCGAATCAATCAAAGAAATACGATGGGATTTAACCACTTAAATCTCGCAAATCAATCAATTACGTTGATTGCCTAATTAAACCCGGAATCACGTTGCCTTCCATCTTCGGGTACCCCAAAGAAGGAAGGCGCCCCCTTATAAAAGAAGGGGCATTCCACCCATTTCAAAGGACGCTATGGAGAGAAAGGCTAGCACCACGTTCGGACGCCGACCAAAGTTCTGAAGAATGAGAGCAGCTCGGGGCCTCGACGCCTTTTCGCCGCACCGGAGCGAGGACTTCCGATCCCCACCAACGACTCCCTATAGGTAAGTTGTTCCACCCTCGCCGTTTTCTCGCACGTCCTTACGATGTTTTCTCGAGCCCCGACCAAATAACCTCTTTCCCATGCAAGGGAAGGGTCGGAGGACAGACTCGAGTATCATTCCTTCAGGGACACGTCTGAAGGTACCGGTGGCCGCCCTCCCGGTCGGGTGAATCCACCCGGCCCGATTGAGCTCGGTTCAGTCGTGACCCTTCTGTTGGGTCTTTTTACGTGGAAACTCTGAGTTTCCCAAGCCAGCTTTACGTGTTTTTACCCGATCTCCACATACACTTTCTGGGAGGCGTAAGTCCACCCTCTCGATGCCCCGGAAAGATTTCCGAGATGACGCCGCTGGCAAGGAAGTCGGCGGTGGCCGTTCGGGTGCACGAACACGTACAACCCGATGGTGCCCGTTTCTTTTTCGGGAGGCGTAAGTCTACCCTCCCGATGCCTCAGAAAGATTTCTAGGATGATGCCGCCGGCAAGGAAGCCGGCGGTGGCCGTTCGGGTGTACGAACACGCACAACCCGACGGTGCCCGTTTCTTTTCCGGGAGGCGTAAGTCTACCCTCCCGATGCCCTGGAAAAATTTCCGGGATGACGCTGCTGGCAAGGAAGCCGGCGGTGGCCGTTCGGGTGTACAAATACGTATAATCTGACGGTTCCCGTTTCTTTTCTGGGAGGAGTAAGTCTACCCTCCCGATGCCCCGGAAAGATTTCCGAGATGACGCTGCCGGCAAGCAAGCCGGGGGTGGCCGTTCGGGTGTACGAATATGTACAACCCGACGGTTCCCATTTCTTTTCCGGGAGGTGTAAGTCGACCCTCCCTATTCCCCGGAAAGATTTTCGGGATGACGCTACCGCCAAGGAAGTTGGCGGTGGCCGTTCGGGTGTACGAATACGTACAACCCGACGGTTCCCGTTTCTTTTCCGGGAAGCGTAAGTCTACCCTCCGGATGCCCCGAAAAGATTTCTGGGATGACGCCATCGAGAAGGAAGCTAGCGGTGGTCAATGATTCGGGGAACCACCCGGCTTGCCGCCGGCAAGTCGGTATAAATAACCGGCCACTGGCTCCTCGAAAACCCATCTTTACACAGATGATTTGGGGAACCACTCGGCTTGCCGCCGGCAAGCCCATATAAATAACCCGCCTATGGCTCCTCGAAAACCCATCTTTACATAGATGATTCGGGGAACCACCCGACTTGCCGCTGGTACAAACAACCAGCCACCGGTTCCTCGAAAACCCATCTTTACACAGATAGTTTGGGGAACCAACCGGCTTGCCGCCGGCAAGCCGGTATAAATAACCGGCCACCGGTTCCCCTAAAACCCATCGTTGCGCAGATGGTTCGGGGAATCAGATGGCTTGCCTCCAGCAAACCGATATAAAAACCTGTAGCCGATCCTCGATCTCCGGGAAATGTAAGTCTACATTCCCGATGCCCCGGAAAGATTTCCGAGATGTCGTTTCCGACATGCATTCTTGTCGGCCCCGGCCAAGTAAAATGCAAGTTCTCATCTCTAGTATGGGGATAGGACTGTCCGGCGGTCCCAAAAAGTTTTCCGGGGAAAGGTTACATATGGCCAGACTAACTATAGTAGTTTTTCGTTCTAGAGCTGGAGAGAGGCCAGGATTGCCCGGGTTGTCTGGCGGTGCCTAACACCTTCCCCAATAGTACCCTAAGCCCCGTATCCAGTTCTCGCATGTTACGCAATTTTATGTGATTCCCATGATTTTATTGTTTCGATGGTGGAAGGACACTTTCCCATCCGGTTTTCCTTGTTTTCTTCCCAAAAATAAGGTGGCGACTCCATTCAATGAGCCATCAACCGCACGTGGAGATGCACTCACACAAACACCTTTCAATTCTCTGTACCTTGGTCCATCCGCTGGCGGGGTCGGTGGAAACCCATGGGCTTCCGGGTGATAGCCGGATGAAAGAGAGGGTACAGATTTTTGGCAACTCCGTTGGGGACACTCGTTGCGTTTTATCGATTAAGTAGCTCAAACTCTTGCTCATACCGCTCTCGAGTAGTCAGTATTTTATTTTTCCCTTAGAATTTTTAATATACTTGTCGCATTTGCTAAGTGAAGCTGCTTTCAAATGCATTGAACCATATCACCCTTCTTTTGGTATCCCCTGTAGATCTTCACGGACCCCTGCGGGTTCTTTGGGCATCGTCTCCTCACGGGCCTCTGCCTTGCAGGTTCTGGACCCTGCTGGCTCCCCCTGTCCTGACTTGCTCACAAGAAAGAGCCATGGCCACCGATTCCGCTGCGGCTTCCAGATCATCCCCTTCCATCACCACGGCAACTTCTGTGCTGCTGTCCGTGGTCTTCGGCCCACCACCACCTGTTGTCACTCAGACGAACTTCACCAGGCCCATCATCATGCCTACCGGAACCCTGGACCAACCAAGGGTGCCAAATATATTTGCCACTGTAGCATTCGACAATGCCACAGTGCATCTTGCACCGCTGGCTTCTCCAACCACTGAAATTGAAGGTAACAGGTCAGCTCCGACACGGAGCACCGGCTTGTCCTACTAACCACCCTCGAACACCGAGGGCATAGGAGCGGCCAACGCCTTCCTGCCACCTCAACCAGGACATTTCGAGTAGACTCTACTGGCTCATCAGTTGGTGCACTATCAACAACAAGGGATTGGTTCCATAATCACCCCCAGGCCAACCATCTGTGTCTCGGAGAGGCCACACTCGGAAGAACACGATGTTGTCACTACTCCCATCGCTGACCAATTCAGCCCGCCACCGCTCCAGCCGGTAGCCGCCACGGCTGCTGTCCCGACGCCCGACCTGCAAGGGCAGCTACTGCAGAGGATAGCTGAACTGGAGGCATCTTTCCGGAGCATGAAATCCAGCCCGCCTGGACCTTCCTGTGCATTCCAAAATCTCTGTTTTTATCTTGAAGCGACGCTCTCTCCCAATTTCAAAATGCCTGAACTGGTCAAATACAATGGGCACGGGGATCCTCGCGCGCACCTCCGGGCTTTCTGTGGAGACATGGCGGCACTACAACACGAGGAGAAGCTCCTCGTCTGACTATTCCAGAAATCTCTCCAAGGACTTGCACTTTCCTGGTACATGTCCTTAGACTTAACAAAGATCTACACCTAGGAATAGCTAGCATACATCTTCCAGGAATAGTACGCATATAACTTGGACCTGGCACCGATGTTGGAAGATCTCCGTTGCCTTTGCCAATGTGAGAATGAGCCGTTCAGTGGCTATGTCGGTAGGTGGCGGGCCCTGGCGTCCCAAATCCGGGACAAACCTGTAGAAGAAGACTCTCTGGACATAATTGTACAAGGCGCCCAACCATCCATGGCGGCCCTTTTATGCATTCAGTCGTACTCAACTTTCTCCCAGTTAATCAAAGTTGGTAGCCGCTTGGAAGGATTCTTGAAGTTGGGGAGATTTTCAGCTCTTCCATTCGGGGCCAACCCTAGAGGAAACGTACGTCCCCAGCCACCAGCCCCGGGTGATAACATGGGGAACAACCGTGGCCCCCGAAGGAGTGACAATAGCCGTCCGGCTCTCGTGGCCATTGTGGCAGCACCACCACCACCATACCAACCGCAACAGGTATATGCCCCGGCCCAGGAGTACCATTCGCCGGCAATCACCCTGGTTCAACAGCCGGTCTACACCACTCGAGCGGCCTCGAATCAACAACCTTGGAGGCCCAAGTCTCCACACCCGGCAGCCGCATCCGAGCCGTCGGCCCACCAATAGTGGCAGGTAACGTCCCCGACAACCTCTCGACAAAGAAACCAAGGACAAGGAGGAGATCGCCCAGGCGTTAACCAACAACGCCCTGATCAGCAACAGCGTGTGCCACACCAGCCGCCCTTGCAGCCGTGCATTACAGAATACATGCCGCTCTTTGAACTGCTAAGCCAGGTATTCCGCCGGGCCCAGGCACTGCTCACGCTCCCCCTTGTCAAACCACCTCCAGTTGTTCTTCCTGCTTGGTACAATTCACAGTAGTACTGCAAGTACCACTGGTCCGCCGACCACGCCACGGATCATTGCCAAACGTTGAGACAAGCTATTCAGAGGCTTATCAACATGGGCACCATTGAGCTTCAACAGCCTCCCGTACCCCCAAAGCCGGGCCAGCATACCTTCCCAAATCATGTGGGCAACTCCCAGGTCAGTGCTATCTTCCTAGGTACCTGAAAGAGGCACCCGCTCGAAGGGTTCTGGCAAGTACAGTTGGTTTCCGCCTACCCAACCGAGCACGGACAAGGGAAAAGAAGATCCGTCCCTTCGGTACGACCGCTGGACGCAGGAACTCCTTGGCTGAACCCCGTCGACCTCATCTTTCCGGCTAACCACCTGCCGACACTTAAAGAACTCTGGCTGTACTATCAACAACTCCAGACCTCCATCTTCACCGTCAGCAGCCACCATCAACAACTCCAGACCTCCAGACCTCCATCAACAACTCCAGCCATTTTCAAAGCCTATGCCGCAACAGGCATCATCCCCACCTGCAGGAAAATTCTTCGTTCGGGTGGCGCCTATGGTTGCCGTGTCAAAAGAACTAGTTGTCGTGTCAAGGGAGCCAGCCGCTGAGACGACCACACGAGCTCAGCCCAAGGTAATTCTTTACTCACCTGCTACCCCAGTCAGGGCAGTCATCCTGGTGGTACCTCCGAGCCCCAAGGCCTCAACCGTTGGCTTTGTGTCCACGACTGACACTCCAGCCGGCACGGCCTCTCCAGCGGCTGCAATGCTGGCGCCACTCCAAGCACACCTGGCAAAGCAGCAGCTCACTAGGCCCTCCCCTCTGGCCATGCTCACTTTCGAACAACATAAAGGCAAAGGGGATAGAACAGCCATCCACATGTACGGCTATAACCAGGTCGGGCCAGGTGTATCAGCCACAGTCGCGCCCTGGAGGAATCTCCATCCCGGGAATAGCAGGACAAACTTCAACCAATAACCGACCACCGGCTGCCACTTCAGTAGGGCCGGCAGCCACCTCCTCAACACCGGCCATCCAATCGCAGCCACTCCCGGACCTGTCAATCCAGTTGCAAGGGATACGGGCAGACATCTCTCTATGGGACTTGCTTCGATCCTCTACCGAGCACCGGGAAACCCTCCTCAAAGCACTGTAGGTGGCCAAAGTGGACCAAAGTCTCACTCCCGGGGCCATATAAGGAATGGTGGCCACGGTAACAGTCCCCTCCTTCGTCTACTTCTCAGATCTATACCTCTCACCGGCCAGGACCGATCACAACCTGTCCTTGTACATTCGAGTGCAATACAAGGACCTCTGCATCCCCATGGTAATGATCGACGATGGATCTGGGTTAAACTTGTGCCTGCTACAAGTCCTACACAAGCTGGGAATCAAAGAGCAAGACTTGCTCCCCACCGATCGGGTGATGAGAGGGTTCGACGGCAGCCTTCATGAAGCCAAAGGTGAGGTCGTCCTTCCCCTCATCATCAGACCAACAACTTTCATGGTTCTTGTGCATGTGGTAGATATTCCACCGAGCTACAATCTTATCCTAGGCCACCCATTCCTCCACCAAAACTCCATTGTGCCTTCCACCCTTCATAGGATGCTTAAGTTCCTATGGAAAGGGGAGGTCATTGTCATACTGGCGAAGAATTACTACCACCCAGGACAATCCGTAGCAGCTGTGGCATCTTCCGGATCACCACACCCAACACCGGAACCGGTTGCCTCCTCACCACCGGATCTCTAGAACCCAAATGGTTATGACTATCTGTCTAGACGAATGGAGCCTTGGGAGGATAACCCACAACCAGATCAAGAACCAGAAGACGACCTGCTACGACTGTTCGGAGAATCTCCGGTATGCACCGGGGACCCAATTCTTCACCAACCTCCCTCGCCAGTGCCAATCCTACAGGGAGGAATTTCGGAAACGGATGTAGTGTCTGACTGGTTTGTACAGGGAAAGGAGATGACAAGGTGTGCTCCTTCCCCCTCTCCTTCAAACTAGCACCGCAGCACCCACCTAATGACCTAGGTGGGAACACTCCAGGCTTGCAGGTCATCAACATCAGGAGGCAAGCCTGATGGCTTCCACGTGACTCACGTCGGAACCCACTCCTCCAATAGCAGGGCTTGGCATCCCACGCACAAGTGCGCCGACAGCTGCATCCTTAGTAGCCACTGACTTGGCAACCCGATCAAGTCAACCGGGACTTGGCAATCATACCAAGTCTCTCACTCGACGCAGCAAACCACCAATCCCTCGGACACCAGTCAAATCAATCGTAAACTGCCCACCACCAACGGGGGCCCTGCATCATGGAGTCAGGACAGCTGGCCTACTCAGTCTGGGCAACATCTTTCAAAGCACTGGCCAACACTCCAAGATAGAACTAGGGGCATTTTGCCCCCTCCTCAAGCCAGTAAACAAGATCGGCCTGTTGCATTCTCATCCGAAACTCCACCCGGTTTCCGCCTCCCATCTACTTGGCAGCCAGTTCCTCCCACCAAGGAAGAACTAGGGGCATTCTGCCCCTCACTCTCTATGGATGCTTGGCGGCCAAAACAATTGTTGGTCAGCTAGAGATTCCAGCATAAAGTTCTATTTTTATCAATGTTTGGTTTACAGAACTTCCATTTTTTTGTTTTTGGCCAACTATAGAGTAGGCTCGTAATGTTACGGTCAATCATAGAATAAGGCCCGTAATGTTACGGTTGGTCGTAGAGTAAAACTCGTAATGTTACAGCTAGCTATAGGGTAGTACGCAAACCTTGATGGTGGAGGGGCAGTGCATTGCCTGGCTCATGTAGCTGGTAGCCACTTCCCAAGCCTGACAACATGCTGGTAGCCGATACACCAGTCACATCCTCATTGTGGATGCCAACAGTTCTTCCCAAGGTGGAAGAGGCAGTGGGGTGCCACTTGGCTCACGCAATCAGCAGTTGCGTCACAGATATCCATTCCCTAGCCACCTCTGATGCACATTCCAGAGGCGTAAGCCCAATTCCTTGGTTGCCTCTAATGCATCTTCTAGAGGTGTAAGCTCAATTCCCCAGCCACCTTTGATGCACTTTTTAGAGGTATTGTAGCTGAGAGACCAGTCTTGGAATGGATCGATCGTTCGATGGTTGGTGGGTGGCTTTTTGGCCTATAAGGAGGATGTCTGGCCCCACCAACCACTCTTGATGTGCCCCTGAGAGGTGTGAAACCAGTTTCGAAGCGATTGACCGCACAAGTACAAATCTTTAGACTTCTATGGTAGAAATGACAGAATTCTGACCAAAATAGTGGAATTTCGCCCCTTTGAGCTGGTCGTTCCAAGAATGCTTGGAGATACTGTGCGAGATCAGTCCCTTAGAAGTATATGAAAATATCCAGATTTCCATGGTAAGAATGACAGAATTCTGATCAAAATGGTAGAATTCTGCCTTGTTGCATCAATCATTTTCAAAACGCATAAGAGATCGCTACAATGAGCCAGCAAACACTTGGCCTTTCGTGGTAGAGGAGACGGAATTCTAGCATAGAGTGCTGGCACCTCCAAATGATTCTTGGTGTTCGGTGAGCCCAATCGTCACCCAGTCAACATAACATGCGCGACACTAGGCCTTCCAACACTCGACCATCCAACTTCGCGAAATGTCATGACCATAGCTTATAAATAGCCCTACCCTTTCCACGAGGGAGAGGTTTCTTCAACTCTTGGATCCCACTGCTGCTCAAGTGTCCAAGCATCCCAGCACCCGACGTTGACCACTTGCTCCGTCCGGCTTCCGACCTTCATCCGCGACTGACTGTCCGTGCATGAGAGCTCGCTAGCGATGACTCCAGCCCAACCTTCCTACAGGTTAGTCATCCTATCCCCCCTTCCCATTGATATGAAGGGGGGAGATAGATCTTTTATTGATAGCTATCCCCTTGGTCGTTCATGACTTCGACCAAGGGAAGCCTTTTCCTCCCTCAGGATCACCCTTGGTCCCCCTCTTCTTTCTGTTTTGCACGTACATCTCGTTATTTCGCATGGTGTTTTGTGGTTGCTTGTGATTTTTCCTTTTTCCCTGGTCATCCATGGCTTTGAATGGAGGGGGGGTGGAAGTTCATTAGGGCTGGCGGACTTCCCTTACGATTTACCAGATTTTTGCCCATAGTTACTGGATTTTTGCCCCGTTTTACAGCCATCTTGGCAAATGCCTCAAGACCTGAGTCCTTGAGTCCTCGTGTAGCTCTCAGATGGATTTATTAGATTTCCACCCACATTTACTAGATTTTCACCTCGTTTTATTGCCATTTCAGCAAATGCCTCGAAACCTAAGTCCTTAAGTCATGTGGTTCCCAGATGGATTTTTTGGATCTTTTCCCACATTTACCGGATTTCCACCTCATTTTATCACTGTCTCGGTGAATGCCTTGAGACTTGACTCCTTGAGTCCTTGTGCAACTCCTAGATGGATTTTTCCAATTTTCGCTCTCATTTACTGGATTTTCACCTTGTTTTACTGCTATCTCGGTGGATGCCTTGAGACCTGACTCATTGAGTCCTCGTGCGGCTCCCAGATGGAATTATCATATTTTTGACCGCATTTACTAGATTTCCACCTCGTTTTACCACCATCTCGGTGAATGCCCCGAGACCTGACTCCTTGAGTCCTCGTGCGGCTCCCAAATGGATTTATCAGATTTTCGCTCACATTTACCAAATTTCTACCTCTTTCCTTTTTGTTTTGGGACTAGTTAGATTAGGGCATATCGAGAAACTTGTAATCGGACGACTAGATCTTCCCTTTTAGTTCACCTTGCATTTTAGTTAGCTTGTTCTTCAATCACAGTAAGGAGGCCAGCTTATGTTGGGTTGGTTAGGGGTGCCTAACACCTTCCCCACGAGTACCTTGGATCCTTACTGGTTATCTCTGAGTAGCAGACCTCTTGTTTTGATTTTCTTAGAGATTTTACATCTCATTTCTGAGTTGAAGAGCGCATTCTCTTCCTCTTCTTGTTTTCCTTGTTTTCTAGGAAAATAAGGTGGTGACTCCAATATTTTATTTATAACTTTCAACTTATTTCCTGAGTCCCATGTGCTTGTTATTATCTTAAATAGCTCCAACCAATATTTGGATGGAAAGAAGGGTAACAGAACTAGTGACTCTCTTGGGGAAGAGTTGCTATTCCTACAGGTCCTAACTCCTGTTGACATTGTGTGGATGCACATTAGGATATCTTAGATTTACAACATTCATCAAGTTTAGTTGTCTTATTATTAGTGAAATATTTTTACTCGTTTCTTTTGTCCTACAGCAACTCGCCTTACAACAAAAATGGCCTTGCAATGGCCATGAGTTGGACTAAGTTTCAAGTGGAGAAGCAAAACAACATGACTACTTCAATGGGTGCATCAACACTTGGTGTCTCAGCCATCTTCGGTAGACCCCCTGTGGCCCGTAGGGTCACTATCCTCGTAAACTCGCCAAGGCCTCCGTCGTCTGACTTCATTCTTGCAACAACATGCATCCCAATTACCCACGTCTCTTGGCCATCACCCAACACTATCTGGGCATCCGGTAACTATAGTCGAATCAACTCCCATCAGTACCAAGAAATGGCTCAACACTTCGGGTCTAGGTAGAAGAGGAGGCTGCCGCTAGGACTCAGTTTGCATTGCCAGCTTCAGGAAAATCACTCAACCCTTCACCTCTTAGGATAGGGGAAGTCAGGGACGGACCATCATAGGTCTTATTTTCCTCAGTTTATCAGTAGCCTTAGCCATTCTGAATGCCTCCTCATCAAACAAATCGGAGGCCGCATCATCATCCAACGATGTCTGTCCAGCCAAGCTAGCCAGTATAGACAGAAGCTGAACTTCCATCTGGAATTCAGCCTCAGAGACATCGGAAACCGACGACAGCAACTTCTCCACAACTTCCCCATCACCATCAGCCACAAATGCTAAGTGGACCCTGATAGCCAGTTCTGGAGTAGCTGCTTACCATGCCAGAACAATCAGGCCGGAATCAGACTCCCAAGGCATGGCTACTAGGTAGAGCCAAGTCTCCTCAGTAGCAGCAACACCTTAGACGTCGAGGAAGGGCCCAGCCATCCCCTCCATGCCAGTAGCCTTGATAGCAAAGGCTCAAACGAGTGCAGCAACACCCTCATCATCAATAGCAGTAGCCTAAGCCAGGGTTTCCGGCCACACCAAGAGAGTACACTCAGTTGACAGAGTCACTAAGTAGTATTTTCCATAAGGTAAAGGCCCTCCTGACCTTGCCAAAGGTCAAACCCCCTCCATCACAGCCACTAAGGTGGTTCTAGCCCCACCTTCATTGCAATTTCCACGGATCTATTGGCCATGCAACCAACTAGTGTAGATCCTTGAGGGAGGCCATTCAATAGCTCATAGATAGTGGTGTAGTCGAGCTACAATCTCCAACACCACCACCTACTACATCGCATGGGGGTCCAACAATGGCCTCGGTGACAGAAAACCACTGGTAGTCTCGATGGAAGACCACCTTAGTTTGAAAGTTTTAGTGGCCGCGCCAGGTCCAACAGCTATAGCCTCACCTGTAAGTCTAGCCCAAGCATTGATTTCCGCCACACTGGAGCCCGTGTCCCCGATCCAGCTGTCTAGAGAAACATCGACAGATGACCTACTGGATCTACTCGTTAGAGGGGAGCTAACAAATCATTCAACTTCCACTATGTAGCACCTCCAATCATCTTCCGCCCTTCTTAACTCAATAGGAGGTGGAAGCCCTAAGCAACCTTCCGCCCTTCCTATCTCAACAGGAGGCGGAACCCAACATATGGAGCCCATTCGGAGATAGGGATCAATGTATAATCCCACACATTTTTCTCCTTGAATTCCATTGGCTCCCACTTGATGGCTTGGTGGACATTTAAAGACTTGCAAGCTATCATTTGACTGCGACAAGTTTATATTGAGGAGGTTAGTAGTAAGCGGTCAATTATTGTGTAAGCCCCCTCATCTCCCAGCTTCCTACACAAAGGGTTGCTCCCTCCCTTTGGTTGCCAATGACTTTACCAAGTGCACAAGAAAAATAGGGACAACTTTAGGCTTGGCATCCCACTGAAGTTACCAACCTTACCGGCATTCCGGCTTAGAATAGTCGGATACCACCCCAATGTAGTCAGATCCCACCACGACATCGGGCTTGGCAACCCACTGAAGTCGCCAACTAAATTGGAATTCCGGCCTAGTAGCCATTTCCTGCCATGGATGCCGAAGTTGCATAGCCAGCTCCCACCACTTGCAAGGCCTTGACATCCCAATGAAGGCATAAAAAAAAAAGCACTATGTCTACCTAAGTTTCCCAATTTTGTTCGACAACACCAATCACCTTTTGGACATTTGAACTAGCTATTGAGCACTGTAGCTAGAGTTTTGTAGGTTAGACCATTGGGCTTGGCATCCCCCAAGTCTGCCACTGAGGATAGCATTCCCTCTGGATTTTCGATTTCCCAAATCGAAGTTCTAGCTTTGTAGTTGGATTTCACCTTTGAATTTCGGAATCAAGTTGTCCTAGAGTGTCCAACGATGCCCCTGAATAGGCCAACAAGTGAGTTTCGGTCTATATTCTAGGGCCTTCCTAGTAGGCCCAAAGAGGTAACGAGGGGCATTCTACCATGGTAGGATTCCCCTATCTAATTTTTACATATTAGTTAATCATTTATTTTCTCCAACTGCACACATTGCATGCATGCATATTGTAGTTGGGTCAAACATGCCTTGCAGCCATCGGTTAGCTCAGGTTTGCAAGGAAAGAGGGGTTGACAAGGTGGCAACCTTCCCCCACCAACCAACTTTTTTTTCAATCAAACTCCATCGTCGGAATTCCGGGTCACGGAGACCGGCTTCCACCATATTTAGTTGGAGCCAAGTTCTCTCTAAGCCGGGTCTAGCACATTTTCTTAACATCCAGATGTTTGCTCTTTGCTTGTAGATGCCAGCTCGAGCCTTAGAAGATGCTATTCGAGTCTTTAGGATGACTAACAGTCCCTTTTTTGAGAACGCCACTTCAACCTTCATACAGGTACCCTATGTCCACAGGGTTAGGCATTGGGAAGGAGTACAATCGATCAACAGAGCATGTCATGATTCCCATGGGCAATGTTGGCCCATGACTTCGCCCATAATGGGTCTCTTAGCTTCTGTAGGTGAGTGTCTTCCAGCAAACTTCCATCCCATTTTCCTTCCTATAATCCCAACCCGAGTGCCACCAGCAATAGGGGAGTCATCTACCATACTCCCCTTAGGTGAGGAACCCCTTGGACCTAGGTACATGCCTACAATGGTCTCACTATTGGTCAATAGTAGGTCGATAGCAATAGGGAATTTTTGGGGGTTTTCACTTTTGTTGATCTTTGTTAAAAGAAAATAGAGTACAAAAAAAAGGGAAGAAAAGAGGACAACAACAAAAGCAAAAAAATACAAGAAAAGGGAAAAAAAAATACAAAAAGAAAAAGTAACAAAAAAGAAGAAGAATGGGCTTGACAACCCTACAAGTCTACCAACTTATTCGGATTCTACCTCAATTAGATGGATTCCACCACTGCTCTACAAGTGTGCAAGGCCTTTCATTCCATCATTTCAAAACAAGAAGCTTATGAACAAGCAAGGGTAGATTTAGGTGTTCTCCACCAAACAAGCATCCATAGCAGGTTGTACCCATCCAAGCCAGTGCATGTGTAAGTAAGCCATCTTATATGGCAAACATCCACCTACACGTTATAGTATTAATGAGGATAGGCTAGCCAATAGCACATGGGGAAAGTGATAGCTACAGGTTAGATCTTGAGCTTCAGACCTGCCTCCTTGCGAGAGTGATCTACCATGGACCAAGGATATGCTTCCCTTGCACTTTCCATCCATGGTCCTCTTTTTAGTGAGGTGAGCCAGCTTCATTCCCCAACTGACCAAATAGCATTAGATGAGCAAGAGCAAGTGCCTCGCAGGAGTAAGGCCTATACTTCATTCTTTCTCTCCTCAGGCCTTCCTCCAACTTCATCTCTCAATCCAACTTTTACATCTTGTAATTCATTCCTAGCCAGGATGGGGGGAAAGGTGGGCTGATTTAGAGTCCTGTTCGCCTAACAGCCTTTGCTACCACAGGTTGAAAGGGGGGATGATGATCCTTGTAGGCATTTACACGTAAACCTACATATCACCTCATGCATTCTATACACATCATGTTTTATTGTTCAAAGGAAGGGAAACCCCCCCATTTATTAATATTTTTTTAAGAATGCAGGTGAATTTTTAGGCTTGGCAACTCTACATGTTGGCCAAATCCTTACTTTCTTTACAGGAAGATTCCTTTAGGCTTGGCATCCCACCAAAGACAGCTACCTTTTCGGGCTGTCGACTCAAATCACCGGCATCCGCCCCAAGTTTCAGCTCCGCCAGCTAGATTTCCACCTTGCAGGTTGACCCAAGGTAGTCGGCCTTCCTTCAATAATTTGTTTAGTTCAGTTGTTCTACAGGTTACACAAAACAGGGCTTGACATCCCAACGGAGGTGTCAAAAAGGGCTTGACATCCCAACGAAGATGTCAAAAAAGGGTTTGACATCCCTAAGAAGATGTCACTACAAGTACTTGACATCCCAACAAAGGCATCATAAAAGGGTTCGACATCCCCACAAAGATGTCACTGCAAAGCATGCCACTTGAGTGACAGGACCTTCCACTAATTTCCATTGTCTTCCGGCACTCCAAGTTAGCTATTGACCTAGGTAGCTGGAGGTAAGGCTCGCACTATTTCGTAGGACTTGGCATCCAACAAGTTCACCCTTTTTGGGCTACTGGCTTAGATGACTAGCATCCACCCAGATGTCTAGATATGACAGTTGGAGTTTTGCCATATAAGCTGGCTTTGGGCAGTCGACCTCCCTTCATTAACCTGTTTAGTTCAGTTGTTCGGGGAATCAGCTGGCCTACCACCAGCAAACTGATACAAAAACCCGACAGTCGACTCCTCAAAAACCCACATTTGAACAGAAAGGTCGGGGGACTAGCTAGCCTGCCGCCAGCAAACCGGTACAAAAACCCAGCAGTCGGCTTCCCAAAAACCCCTACTTAGTCAAAAGGATCGGGGGACCAGTTGGCCCATCGCTGGCAAACCAGTAGAAAAATCCAGAAGCCGGCTCCCTAAAACCCCAACTAAGCCAACATACTCCCCTTTCGTGAGATAGCCGGGTAGAACTAACCGGCATCCACCTTCCACGTAGCAGCAACCGGTTAACTACCCAGAAAGGTGAGGCGAATCAATTAGAGAGATACGACGAGATTTAATCACTTAAACCTTGCAATCAATCAATCACGCGGATCACATGATTGAACCAAGACATGCACCATTTTCCATCTTCGGGTCCCCTCAAAGAAGGAAGGTAACCCCTTATAAAAAGAGGGCTTCCCCCTCTCATGAAGGCATGCTTCCACCTCTTGGAGAGACACTCGTTTGGACGCGGGAGACGCTCTTTAGAGACTTTTACCCCTTGGAAAAGATGCCGGCTGGAGGTTCTGAAGGAGACCGTTGTGGCAGGCAACAACATGGGGAACAGGCAACAACATGGGGAACAACTGCGGCCCCGAGAAGAATGACAACATCCGTCCGTCTCCCGTGACCGTTGTGGCAGCAGCACCACCTCCATACCAACCACAATAGGTGTACGCCTCGGCCCAGGAGTATCATCCGCCAGCAATCACCCCGGTTCAGTAGCCGGTCTACACCACCCGAGCGGCCCCGATCAACAACCTTTGAGGCCCAAGGCTCCACACCCGGTAGCCGCATCTGATCCACCGGCTCACCAGCAATGGCATGTAACGCCCCCAACAACCTCTCATCAAAGAAACCAGGGACAAAGTGGAGATCGCACAGGCGTTAACCAACAACGCCCCAGTCAGCAACGGCGTGAATTGCGCCAGCTGCCCCCACAGCTGCAGCAGTTGCGCATAATAGAATACACGCCACTCTTTGAACCACTAAGCTAGGTATTGGGCCAGCATGACACCACCGACAAAATGAAGCAGGCCATATACTACCTCAGTAAAAAGTTTACCGAGGTAGAAGAATGGTATGAGCTGATTGAAAAGTACCATCTCTCACTGGTCTGGACGGTGAAAAAGCTGCGACACTACCTGGTGGTCTATCCAGTTTTGTTGCTCAGCCGCCTTGATCCCCTATGCTACCTCTTTGACTAGCCGGACTTGATAGGCAGGTGCGTGAAATGGCAAATGCTCCTTGTAGAATTCGACATCCGGTATGTATCCCAGAAATCCATGAAGGCCCAAGCCATGGCCGACCAGCTGGTAGACCAGCCCTTCCCAGATTACCAATCGTTGGAGGATTCATTCCCAGATGAGCCCATCTTCGCCATCAACGAGTCGAATCTAGACCAACTTGATCTGGACCAGCCAGGTTCCGATCAACCAGAACCCCATATCTTATACTTTGATGGAGCGGTCAACACTAAAGGTCGCAGGGTAGGGGTCGTCCTAGTGGATCCCCAAGGATTAATACTGCCCATAGCCAAGCGGCTTCTGTTCACATGCTCGCACAACGAGGTGGAGTACGAGGCTTGCGTCATGGGGCTACAACTTGCACTGGAACTTTGGGTCACCCACCTGCGCGTATTCGGCGACGCCATGCTGGTAATCTCTTAAACCCTCAATAGGTGGAAAACCTGAGACCCCAAGCTCCAGCAGTACAAGGAACTCATACTGTAATTAGCAAGCAACTTCCGATTCGTCCATTTCCAACATGTCGGCCACAAGCATAACCGTATGCAGATGCTCTAGCTGTCCTAGCATCATGAGTAGCGGTCAAGGAGGGTTGGAGCATAGCCATAGAAGTCACAACACTTCACCAGCCAGCCTATAGCGAAAACATCTATCGCCTCACAAAAGTACCTGAGTAGGCAGACGTTAGACCCTCGACTCTACATCTGGCTAGCTACCCCAACAACTGGCAAATTGTCGACCAATGTAGAGAACTGGCCCCAGTCGACGAACCAAACAATGCAAACTCCAAGTCCCCAGACAGCGGATTGGAAAACTCACAGCAAGAAAACCGCCCCTGGTATTCAAACATACAAACCTTCTTGGAGATCGGAGAGTTCCCATCAGAGGCTACCACCCAAGATAGATGTACGTTGTCAAGACTGGCAGCTGGCTACGTCTTCAGCAGGGGACAGCTCTAGAAAAGATCTCACAACCAGACTCTTATCCGGTGCATAACCTCACCTAAGGCACGTTCGGTTATGCAGGAAATCCATGAAGGTGTCTGTGGATCCCACACGAACGGGATCCTCCTAGCAAAAAATATTGCTCCAAGGCTACTATTGGAGCACAATGGAGGTGGACTGCACCACGTACGTCCGTCGCTGTCACCAGTGCCAAGTACATGGGAACCTCATCCATGCGCCCCCTAAGGAATTATACAACATGGCTTCCCCTTGGCCATTCTCCATGTGTGCCTTGGATGTGGTAGGCAAGATTAAGCTGACGGCCACCAACGGACACCGATATATACTGGTAGCCATCGATTACTTCACCAGGTGGGTGGAGGTAGTATCCTACAAGACAGTCATGGCAGCCACCACCCGGAAGTTCTTGCGCAACAACATCATCACCCGGGATGGCGTACCCTTCGAGGTGGTGACTGACAACGACACCAACTTTACAGCCAAGCAGGTCATGAGCTATCTCGAGCAATGCCATATCCGCTACCTAAGGGCGTCCCCCTACTGGCCATCCGCCGGTACGGTCGGTGGAAACCCATGTGCTTCGGGTGATAGCCGGATGAAAGAGAGGGTACAGTGAGAGAACTAGATACGGGGCATAGGGTACTATTGGGGAAGGTGTTAGGCTCCCCATATAGCCCGGGCAATCTCGGCCTCTCTTCAGCTCTTAAAACGGAAAACCAAGACAGTCAGCCCGGCCAAACGTGGCCTCATCCTAGAAGTCTTTCCAAGGGATCAGAAAATTCTTCAGTGACCGGTAACCACCCAGGTGTACATAGTTGTATACCTGGATGCCCTCATCCTAGAAGGATGCTTGCCTGCGACGTCATCCTGGAAGCCTTTCCGGGGCATTAGGAGGGTAGTCTTACTCCTCCCAGAGATGGGGAACCATCGGGTCGTACATGCTCATACGCTCGAACGGCCGACGCCAGCAAGGATGCATGTCGGCGGCGTCATCTCGAAAGCCTTTCTGGGGCATCAGGAGGGTAGCTTTACTCCCTACGGAGATTGGGAACCGTCGGATCGTACATGCTCGTACACCCGAACAACCGATGCCGGCAAGGATGAGTTCCGGCAGTGTCATCCCGGATGCCTATCCGGGGCATCGGGAGGGTAGTCTTACTCATCCCGGAGATTGGGAACCGTCGGGTCGTACATGCTCGTACACTCGAACAATCGACGCCGGCAAGGATGCGTTCCGGCGGTGTCATCCCGGATGCCTATCCGGGGCATCCGGAGGGTAGTCTTACTCGTCCTAGAGATTGGGAATCGTCGGGTCCTACATGCTCATATGCCTGGACGGCCGACGTCGGGAAGGATGCGGCCCGGCGGTGTCATCCTGGAAGCCTTTTGGGGGCATCGGTAGGGTAGTTTTACTCCTCTCGGAGATTGGGAACCATCAGGTCGTACATGATCGTACGCCCGAACGGCCAACGACGACAAGGATGCGTGCCGGTGGTGTCATCCCGGAAGCCTTTCCGGGGCATCGGGAGGGTAGTCTTACTCCACCCAATGATTGGGAACCGTCGGGTCGTACATGCTTCTACGCCCAAACGGCTGACACCGGCAAGGATGCGTGCCGGCGGCGTCATCTCAGAGAGATATGCAGAAAATGGATAAAACGCGTAACACAAGTGGGGAAACTACAAGTTTCCAAGTAAAAGGATCCGATAGAGGGGTCATTACTGAACCGAACTCGAACGTGCTGAGTGGATTCACCTGGCTGGGAGTGAGGCTGCCAGTACCTTCAAAAGTGTATAAGAAGGAATGACTTCTAGGCATGTCCTCCGACCTTTCCCTTGCATGGGGAAAGTCCAGCATGGTTGGGGTTCGAGAAAAACATCGCAAAATTGTATGGAAAACGACGAGGATGGAGGTGCTTACCTTCAGGGAGTCGTTGGCGGTTATCGGAAGTCCTCGCTCCAGTGTGGTGAGAGGGTGTCAGGGCTCCGAGCAACTCTTCTCCTTTAGCGTCCGAACCAGCGTTTTCCGGAAGGGGTGGAACTTTGGAAAAGGATGTTGCATCCGACTGGTTTGTACAGGGAAAGGAGACAACAAGGTGCGCTCCTTGCCCCTCTCCTTCAACCTAGCACTGCAACACCCACCTAATGACCTAGGTGGGGACACTCCAGGCTTGCAGGTCATCAATGTCAAGAGGCAAGCCTGATGGCTTCCAGGCGACTCACGCTGGAACCCACTCCTCCAACAATAGGGCTTGGCATCCCATGCACAAGTGCTCCGGCAGCTACGTCCTCAACAGCCATTGAATTGGCAACCCGATCAAGTCAACCAAGACTTGGCAATCATGCCAAGTATCTTGTTTGGCACAACAGATAACCAATCCTCCATGCATTGGTCCAATCAGCCGGAAACCGCCAACTCTCAACAGGGGCCCTACATCATGGACTCAAGATAGCCAGCCTACTTAGTCTGGGCAACATCTTCCACAAGCAGAGTACTAGCCAACATTCCTGGGTAGAACTAGGGGCATTCTGCCCCTCTTCTCGAACAGGTGAACGAGACCGGTCTACTGCATTTTCGTTTGGGACTCCATCCGATTTCTGCCTCTCATCCACTTGGCAGCCGGTTCCTCCCACTGAGGTAGAACTAGGGGCATTCTGCCCCTCACCCTCCTTGGACGCTTGGCGGCTAGAGCAACTGATTGAACCCGATGGCATGACACCTCAAGTAGACAGGTACGGCAAGTCCACCATTGTCTCCTCTGAAGCACTTTCGAGGTTCACCACTACCTCGAACCAACAACCAGTTCGCCTATTCGGCACCCAGCTGGAAAACCACGGGCACCGCTCCCACCAGATCCATCATCCGACGCCCTTTCAGCTCGAGGGTCAGCAAGCCGTGAGAGTCATTGATGGTCCCTACCTCCAAAATCAAGAATCTGAAGAGGAAGGCCTATGGGTCCAACCACCTGAGTCTACCAGTATAGCGTCTACTGACGAAATTGAACTTGTAAACCGTGGGGACTAACAATACCGAAAAGAAACAAAAATTAGCAAAGAGGTGCCGAAGCCCTACCGGCAACAACTCCTCACGCTCCTGCGAGAATTCGTAGAAGTGTTTGCATGGGATTATGAAGACATGCCAAGTTTGGATGAACGAGTAGCGGTCCACCAACTACCCCTCAAACCAGGAGCCCGACTTGTGAAGCAAAAAGCTCAACGAATGAGACAGGAATGGGCCTAGAAGCTGAAGGAAGAAGTTCACAAACAGTTGAATGTCCAGTTCCTTTAGCCTGTCTTCTACTCGGAATGGGTAGCAAACATGGTACCCATCCCAAAGAAAGACGGGAGGGTACACATGTGCGTCGACTATTAGGACCTGAACAAAGCTAGCCCCAAGGACGACTTCCCACTACCACACATAGATGTCTTGGTAGATGATGCTGCCAAGTACGGGGTATTCTTTCATGGACGGATTCTCCAGATACAACCAAATCCTCATGCTAGAGGAAGACAAGGAGAAGACCACATTCACAACCCTTGGGGCGTCTTCTGTTATAGGGTGATGTCATTCGGGCTCAAAAATGCTGGTGCTACTTACCAAAGAGCCATGACCACCCTCTTCCACGACATGATGCACAAAGAAGTAGAAGTCTACATCGATGATATGGTAGTGAAGGTGCGCACTCATCAGTAGCATCTCAAACACTTAAGAAGATTGTTTGAGCGCCTAAAGAAGTACAAGCTCATGTTAAACCCATCAAAATCAATATTCTGAGCTGCCACTGGAAAACTCGTCAGCTTCGTCATTAGCAAACAGGGAATCGAGGTAGATCCTGATAAGGCGAAAGCTTTCTTAGATATGCCTCCCCCATAGACGGAACAACAGATCCGAAGCTTGTTGGGAAGGCTACAGTACATCGGGCATTTCATCTCGTGCCTCACGCTGACTTGCGAGAGCCCTTCTTCAAGATGTTGAAGAAAAATGCCAGTTTAACGTGGACAACAGAATGCCGGTTCCACGTGGACAATCTTAGATATGCCTCCCCCTTCCATGCGTACCCATGGAAGTTTTGGGGAAACGGGGGCCGGCGGCTAGCCGGCTGTTTCCCCCTTCCATGCACACCTATGGGGGTTTTGGGGAAATGGGGGCCGGTTGTTTCCCCCCTCCGTGCACACCCATGTGGGTCTTGGGGAAACGGGGGCCGGTTCCTTGAACTGGCCAGCCGACGGCTAGCCGAATGTTTCCCCACCCCTTTTCCTCTTGACGTCTGTAAAGGCATGGGATTTAACGGAGGACTTATATTTTCCGAGAAAATGGAAACTGTCGGGTTGTACGTTTCGTACACCCGAATGGCCACCGCCAGCTTCCTTGCCAACGGCGTTATCTCGGAAATCCTTCCGGGGTATCGAGAGGGTAGGCTTATGCCTCCCGGAAAAGAAACGGGCACCGTTGGGTTGTACCTATTCGTACACTCAAACGGCCACCGCCGGCATCCTTCCGATGGCGTCATCCCAGAAAGTTTTCTGGGGCATCGGGAGAGTAGACTTACGTCTCCCGAAAAAACGTACGGGTACCCTTGAGTTGTACGTGTTCGTACACCCGAACGGCCGCTGCCGGCATCCTTACCGATGGCGTCATCCCGGAAATCTTTCCGGGACCCTGAGAAAGACCTGTGGAGATTGGATAAAAACTCGTAAAGCCTGCTGGGAAACTTAGAGTTTCCACGTAAAAAGACTCGATAGAAGGGTCACGAGTGAACTGAGCTCGACCGGGCCAGGTGGATTCACCTGGCCAGGAGGGTGGCCACCGGTACCTTCGAACGTGTTTCCGAAGGAATGATACCCGGGTCCGTCTTTCAACCATTCCCTTGCACAGGAAAGGTGTTATGTGGTCAGGGCTCGACGAAGCATTGTAAAAACAAACGTAAAACGGCGAGGGTGGAAGGACTTACCTATAGGGGGGTCATCAACGGGGATCGAAAGTCCTCACTCCGGCACGGCGAAAAGGTGTCGGGGCCCCGAGCTGCTTTCCTCCTTTGGAACCGGTGGACGATTGTTTCTCCAAAGGGTGTCAGCCTTGTTCCTGGAAATTCCAACCTGCCTTTGTTGGGGGGGTGGGGCACTCCTTTTATAAGGGATTGCCTTCCTTCTTTGGGGGTGCTCGAAGACGGAAGGCGATGTGATTCTGGGCTTCATTACGCGGTCCGCGTAATCGATTTGCGAGATTTCAGTGATTAAATCTCGTCGTATTTTCCTGATTGATTTGGCTTGCCTTCTTGGGTAGCTAACCGGTGGCTACTACATGGCAGGCAGAAGCCGGCTGGTCCCCCCATCATTTTCACCAAATGTGGGTTTTTTGGGGATCCGGGTGTCGCAGGCAAGCCGGCTCCATCCCCCCAACTTTTCACCAAATTTGGGTTTTTGGGGGTCCGGGTGCCGCTTCCTTGAAGCGGCTTGTCGGCGACAAGCCGGCTCGATCCCCCCAAATTTTCACCAAATGTGGGTTTTTAGGGGTCTGGGTGCTGCTTCCTTGAAGCGGCTTGCCGGCGGCAAGCCGGCTCTATCCCCCTTTTAGCATGGGGTCAACAGAATGCCCCTCCCTAGGCGAGGTTGTATGACTTTTGAGGAAGGAGATTGACATCCTAGGGTTGAATGACCCTCCATGCGTAGATGATAAGTCATGCGAGATTTCACACTTTCGTGAATTATCCATCATAGGTCGGACAACAGAATCGGGCTTATACCCTCGGTCACTTGACCAGGGGATGCCATATCGCTTGCTGGTTGGTTGCACGGCAACCACCTTGTGGGTGCCGGTGACTGGGTAACGAGGTGGAAAGTGTTCACGTACCATGCCCGGAGGCTATGCCCTATCTCTCCGCTTCTTAGATCTTAACCAGCTGGTTATGCGACAACCACCTTGTGGGAGCTGGCCACCGGGATGTGATGTGAAGGCTTCACATGTTTCTTTTCTGAAAGTTGTCGTGAATAGTCACATCATACTTTTTGTGACATTACGTTCCATCCGGTTGGTTACGTGGTTGCCGCCTCAGGGGAGGTGGCAACCGGCTGAGGATGTGAAACGTTGCTTTCTCGAAAGCTACCATCGTCACAGTGGTCACGTCATACGTTTGCGATTTTACATTCGAGCCGGCTATTCACGCGGTTGCCGCCTAGCAGGAGGCTGCAATCGGCTGGTGACATGATTGAAAAAGCTGCAATGGACGTAGTGAATGGTCACATCATACCTTTGTGATTTTCTCTTTTTTAACCGGCTGGTTAGGCGGCAGCCGCCTTGTGAGAGGTGGCAACTGGACGAAGGCCTCGCATGCTTCTGTACTTTTCTTGATTTTCGTTCATCTTTTCTGGTTTCTGTGCAACTTTCTCGGTTACCGTCCCTTCACCGTACCTTTTCAAAGTTGTTAGGAATAATTTCAGCTTTCTTGATTTTTGTGCAACCGGTTGCTGCTTCCAACTACGCGGAATCCGGGTGACCTATTTCCCTATAAAAAGAGGGGAGGTCGTTGGAGATTTCCTCATCCCTCCCTCTCATTTTCACTTCTTCCTTGAGTTCTCGTTTGGATTTTCTTCTATCTTTCCTTAACTTCTTCCCTCGTGCTTTAATCAACATGCCTCGCACGAAAAATGTTACGGGGCACATACGCTAATCCGCTTCTAGGTCTGCGTGACGATGGTTCGATCTTCTGCCAGTGACTTTGAGGAACATGCTGACAGAACAGCTCAACTTTCCCAACTGGGTCGAATCGGCCCGACTAGCCATTTTCTTTGAATTAACTAGCAACGGCTGCGACGCTACTTCGACCGAGGCCATGTCTCATTGGTGGTTGGGAGAACAGCGATGGAGCTCCGGTGCTTCTAGCTCCCATGTGCCAATGGAAGGTGAGGCTTCAGCAAAGGTCCCCCTTCAAAGCTCGTGGCACCGGATGCGTCGCAAGGCCACCGTAGACTAGCAACAACATCTTGGCAGAACTCCATCAGGGCCATTCGAGATTCCTGATGACACGGCTTCAGAGGTGGGATCGGTCTGGCTAGCACTCCCTTGGTATCGAACTCTGACTAGTTCTGAGGAGGCGGCGACTGATGGCGTGGCTCCCCCCGAAACCGATCAGGATTTGGCATCGCTCGTCGACGGCCGCTTGGCCATAAAGATGGTGTTACATGGGAGGCTGGCCAAGTTCGACCGATTGCCGGAGGTGGAGCAGCTGTTTGCCAGGCAAGGCTTGCTTCCTTTCGTCTAGGACTTCCACCAGGTCCAGACCGTCCCCGGCTTGGTGGCCAAGATGTATTCCAACCTATCGAAGGTGGAGTCGCAACTTTATCTGAGCCTCCAGTCAGGACCGGTGGAATTCTCCGATGCACTCCTGTTTGAGGTGTTGGGACTCCGTTTTACCGGTCTGGACATTTTCTTGTCCTTGTCGAACATTCCCTGGAGCATTGGTGACATCAATGCGGCGGTTGGCGCGGATGCTGATTTTGACCAATGGATCGTCAAGGCTCGAGACCTGAACCCGGTCGCCCACCTCGTCTCCTTTGTCCTCAACAACACAATCCTCCCGAAAGGGGGGCATTGGGACGAAATTAGTGTGGTGACTTACCTTGCAACTTTCGTGGTGGTAACGGGTTGCCAGGTGAACTGGGCGGTGGCGGTTCAGCGCCAGATGCGTGGCGTGATTCTCCTGGTCCGGCGGCCTCCCAGCCAAATAAAAAGAGGAATTCCATATTCCAAGATATTTGGATATCTGTAATGAATCCATACTTATTAGACCTGTTACTATTACATACCAACCGATATACAAAAAATAATTGAGTCTATATATGCATAAAACACACACACGCACTTTTGGCACACGAAAAATTGCGTATCATATTATTCTAGTTATAGTTGTTTTGTTCTATATCTATATATGTATATGTATGTATATGTCCTCCTGCTTTTTTTGTTTATTCTTTCTTTTCTATAGTATAGGGATAGGGCGTCGTGCCAAGAGAACGTGGAAATGGAATCTAAAATAAATTGCTCGTAGGAGCATTCTAAAGAAACTTAGGTTGCATTAAAAACAAAAAAGAGTTTTACTGAGCCCTTTCCTTCATGCTGAAAAAGCACATTCTTCAGTTCAAAATATTTCGATTGGTACACGCAAGAAATAGCCCAACTCCGCAGCTTTTTGTTCAATTTGTCGTGGAGTTAAATTATCATCAGTACGAGTTAAGGGTTGCTCTTTGGAGAGGTGATGGTGGAGCTGGCCCACTTCCTCTATATCTCAATCGGAGGCCGACAGAGGGTTTTGCTGCAGACTCGGTCCATTACATCAGTCGACCTGGGTCGGTACGAGAGGCTTGCCTCTAAGCGGTCTAGCTCGTCATCTGGTGGGCGATCAACCGGGCGCCATCCTCCTACTCATACTTCTGCTTCACGGTCTACCGGTGGAACTTCTCTGAACCCAGATTTTGCATAGGATTTGCGAACGTCGCAAGACCGTCTCTATGCTCGAGACGAAGTCATTATCCGGCTGTTGAGCTAGGAAGATCGGTTGATCTAGCTAGTGGACTGGATAGAGTGCCGGGAGCAGGCTCGTGACCAGCGGAGACGGGAGCGCTAGAGAACCAACCCCCGGAGATTTGAACCCTTAGAGTCTTCTGAGGAGGAGTAGTTTGTTTGTACCCGCCCCCCCCTTTAAATGATGAATAATATCTTAATTTTAATGGAAACGCGTCCATAACTATCTTCCTGAGTGTTTTTGTGAGTTTGCGGGCGAGATTTGGAGTGGCGACACTAAGACCACGTTTGTGCCATGTTGTAAATTTTGGAGGAGTCGGCAGTCGGGTTATCTTACCGGCTTGTCGGCGGTGAGCCAGTTGGTCACTCGAACCATATATCCAAGCACGGGTTTCGAGGAACCAGCAACCGGGGTTTCTTACCGGCTTGCTGGCAGTGGGTCGATTGGTCACCCAAACCATATATCCAAGTATGGTTTTCGGGGTGCCGGCAACTAGGTTTTCTTACCGGTTTACCGACGGCGGGCCGGTTAAACACCCGATCGATACGTCTAAGTATGGTTTTCGGGGTGCCGGCAACTGGGTTTTCTTACCGGTTTGCCGGTGACGGGCCGGTTAAACGCCCAATCCATAAGTCTATGTATAGTTTTTGGGGTGCCAGCAACCGGGTTTTCTTATCGGTTTGCCGGTGTTGGGCTAGTTAAACGCCCGATCCATACGTCTAAGTATGGTTTTCGAGGTGTCGGCAACCGGGTTTTCTTACCGGTTTGCTGATGGCGGGCCAGCTAAACGCCCGATCCTTATGTCTATGTATGGTTTTCAGGGTGTCGGCAATCGGGTTTTCTTACCGGTTTGCGAGTGGCGGGCTGGTTAAACGCCCGATCCATATGTCTAAGTATGGTTTTCGGGGTGCCGGCAACCGGGTTTTCTTACCGGTTTGCTAGTGGCAGGCCGGTTAAACGCCTAATCCATACGTCTATGTATGGTTTTCAGGGTGCCGGCAACCGGGTTTTCTTACCGGTTTGCCGGTGGCGGGCTGGTTAAACGCCCGATCCATACGTCTAAGTATGGTTTTCGGGGTATGTTGTGGAGTTGATAGTACTTGGGTACTGATGGCGGTGGCCGGTCGTTTTACCGGGCAATCAGCTGATTTTTCCGTGTATCGTCTCGTCTTGCGCAGGTTGTGGTCTAGGCGTCCAACGGTTTGAGCTGGCGTGCATGGGCGAGCTTTCCTCACCTTCGCTTGGGACAGTTGACATTCTAACTTGGGTTGTGTTGAGGAGTTGAACATCCTCGGGTAATGGTGACAATGGCTGGCTGATCTTACCTGGCAACCGGTTATTTCGCCTGCACGCTTGATTATACGTTAGTTCCAAAGGTGGGGAAGGAGTGTTGTCCCTTCCCCTTATCCATGGATATCGGGGTCGTGTTGTGTAGAAAGGTCGGGACGTTTTCTGGCATCTCGTTTTGCTGATTCTGTATGGGGGTTTTCAAGTGGGTGCCCGTGATGGAGTTTGCGCAAGGTAGCTGTTCCGACCCAATTGTGCTATTTGGATCTGCAGGGGAATGAAAGGTGGCTCGCCTCACATCAAGAGATAACTGCTTGGACATTCACACGTGTAAGTTTGGAAACGTAGTTCCCTTGTCCTGCAGAAGCGACCATTAGGCGACAAAGATGAGTCTAGAGGAAAGATCCGAGAGCTGTCCTTCTGCCCATAGTTATGCTAATTCATCCTCACTAGTTCACTCTGGGGTTGTAGAAATGATGGGTAGAATCATGCGGGTTCTGGAAATGTGGGCATCGGAACCCGGGGGTGGAAGCGACTTTCAGCGAGATGCCAAGCCCAATGTTGACGACTTAGTTGGGATGTCAAGCCCAAGGATAAGAGAAAAAGGGAGAAGTGGGTGTCAGCAAATGGGTTCCGACACCCGGTTGTATTGGCGGACTTCGATGGGTTGCCAAGCCCTAAAAGAAGGGGACACTTGGTCAATCGCGACAAGCTGGGTATTGGACTACCAACAGACGGCGAAATCCTAAGATCTACCCTTCCCTTACACAGGAGACCATATGCTTTCAGGACTCAGCAACAACTTTTCCTTTTCTTTTCTTTTTCTCTTTTTTTTTTTTTCTTTTCCTTTTTCTCTCTTTTTTTTTTTCTTTCCTTTCTCTTTTCCATTTTGTTTTTTTCTTTTTCCTTTCTCTCTTTTTTTTTTTGTTGAAGAAGTATTCTAGCCACTGACTTTTCTTCCTCTCTTTTTTTTTTCTATTCTTCTCTATTACAAAATAGAAGATAAGAAAACTAAATAAAAGAATGCTACTAGCCCTCCCCACATGCTGTTGGCAAGTAAAATAAACCGACATTGTCGCGGCTGATGTACCAAGAGGGGATACCTTACTTAGAGAGAGCCGAAGTTTGTGATCTCCCTCATTGTCAGGTGGCACTCGGGCTAGGTAAAGATTGGGAGGTTGGATACTCATTCGAAGGGAGGAGTGATCTCCCATCGTTATCTTGTAACCACTCAGAATCAGCAAAAATCATGGGGATAAGGACGAACCTGGATTACTCACCCTGTTCCATCTTTGTGCCATCGGAGTTGAACAAGATGGGTGCTCGGATTCTTTATGTAGAAATCTGGACGTAGTTGGTGTCACTCCTGGGGTCGATAGTTCATCCCTGATGTCCGAATAGCACTTCTTGAGTCAGATTCACCGCCTACTGCTGCAAACTGTTCTCACTGCTGGCTATGGATGCGGTTGTGGGGTATGTTGGAGGTGGTAGCCAGCTGTAGGCCGGTTGGAAGGTGGGGTGTGTAAGTATTTTGGTGACAGGCCGCGGATGGGGGCCGAGTCATTTTCTGGTTTTCGGGCATTTCTTCTGGTGAATGATGAGCTGGTCATTCCATGGTTCTGAGACCGAGGGTATGTGGTTGGACCTGCTCATTATGTGTGCTTCATGCGTGCCTTGTGTGACGTGTAAGTCATACAAGGGAATTCACCAAGGAAAGGAGCGTACCTGTCCGGACCTGATCTCTTGATCAGTTGGTGGAGAGTCGGACGGAGACTTCGGTCACCGGCTTGTCTGAAGGTGGCGGCCACATGGAGTCTTGCTTGTGCTCGTCCTTCATGGTCATGGGGGAATTGGCTTCTTGGTTGGCTTGTGGGATATTAGTCTAAGAAGTCGATGGTTGGTCTATCTAGAGGCAGCAATCGCGTGGATCCCTGATCAAGTTGATCTACTGTGACCGTGGGGAGCTGGCCCATTGGGTTTCGCCATTGGCAACTACCGAGTGCGTGAAATGGGACAGTGGGGCAGAATGCCCCTAGCTTTGCCCCGAGGTGCACGTCTTCTAGAGGAGATGGCGGGTTTACGGTTGAAAATGCCAGAAACCGGTTCAGTAGCACCGGCGACTAGACGAAACCCCCAGAAGGGGTTGGTTATTCCGTGCCATGGGGGACCGGTTCGGGGAGGTGGTAGCCGGTTCTCTGGAGGTGGCAGCTGCGTGGCCCCCCCCTCATCCAACCCATTTTTCTGGGTCTTGAGGGGGCTGGTCTATGGAGGCGGCAACTGGGTCATCTGGAGGCAACAGCTGCGTGGCTTCTGGTCGAACTTTTCTTTCATTTGTAGAACTTCTTCAGCTGCGACAAATTGACTGGGCCGAACTCCTGTTGGGTGGCTTCATCAAAAAGGTAAGTGGCTCCCACGCTAAGGATCTTAGTGATGATGTATGGGCCCTGCCAGTTCGGTGAGAATTTTCCCGTTGAACTTGTTGGAAAAATGGAACGAAGGACTAGATTACCGGGTTTATGGAGTCGAGGATGCACCTTCTTGTTGTAAGCCCTTACCATTTTTCTTTGATAAGTCTGGGCGTGGTTCAATGCCCTCAGCCTTCTTTCGTCAAGGAGGTTCAGTTGCAGTAGGCGTGATTATGACCACTGATCATCAGAGTTCGCTGCTTCTTTGAGGATGCGAAGGGATGGTAGTTCTACTTCCACTAGCAACACTGTTTCAGACTTGTATACCAGTGAGTATGGCGTTGCTCCGGTAGCAGTCCGTAGGGATGTCTGATAGGCCTAGAGTGCATAAGGGAGGTGGTCGTGCCAATCTTTGTGCGTTTGGACCATCTTTTTGAGAATTCGGACTAGTGTCTTATTAGCTACTTCGACTGCTCCGTTCATTTGTGGCCTGTAGGGGGACGCCCTTAGGTGACGGATGTGGCATTGTTCGAGGTAGCTTGTGACCTGCTTGGCTGTGAAGTTGGTGCCGTTATCGGTCACCACCTCGAAGGGTACGCCAAACCGGGTGATAATGTTGTTGTGCAAGAACCTTTGGGTGGCGGCTGCCATGACTGTCTTGTAGGAGGCCACTTCCAACCACCTGGTGAAGTGGTCGATGGCCACCAGTATGTACCGGTGTCCATTGGTGGCTGTTGGCTTGATCTCACCTACCACATCCAAGGCCCACATGGAGAATGGCCAAGGAGAAGCCATGTTGTATAGTTCCTTGGGGGGCGTGTGGATGAGGTTCCCATGTACCTAGCACTGGTGACAGCGACGGACGTACGCAGTGCAGTCCGCTTCCATTGTGCTCCAGTAGTAGCCTTGAAGCATGATCTTTTTTGCCAGGACGATCCCGTTCATGTGGGATCCACAGACACCTTCATGGATTTCCTGCATAATCGTACGTGCCTCGGGCGAGGTTATGCACCGGAGGAGAGTTTGGTTGTGGGATCTTTTGTAGAGTTGTCTCCCGCTGAAGACGTAGTCGGCTACCAGTCTTGACAACGTACGTCTATCTTGGATGGTGGCCTCTGGGGGGAACTCTTCGGTCTCCAAGAAGGCTTGTATATCTGAACACCATGGGCAGTCCTCTTGCAGTGAGTTTCTTAGATTCTGGTCTGGGACCTATAATCTGTGTTGTTTGGCTCGTCAGCCGGAGTTGGTTCTCTGTGTTAGTCGGCAGTCTGTTGGTTGTCAAAGCGGCTAGCCAGAGGCATAGTTGTGGGTCTAGCGTCGGCCTGTCTGTGGACTTCTGTAAGGCGGTAGACGTCTTCGCTATAGGTCGGTCAATGAAGTGTTGTGACTTCTATGGCAATGTTCTGCCCTTCAGTGACTGCTACCCATGAGGCTAAGACGGCCAGAGCATCTGCGTATGGGTTATGCTTGCGGCTGATGTGTTGGAAGTGGACAAACCGAAAGTTGCTTGCTAATTGCAATATGAGTTCCTGGTACGGCTGGAGCTTGGGGTCTCGGGTTTTCCACCTATTGAGGGTTTGAGAAATTACCAGCATGGCGTCACCGAATACATGCAGATGTGTGACCCAGAGTTCCAGCACAAGTCGTTGACCCATGATACAAGCCTCGTACTCTGCCTCATTGTGTGAGCATGTGAAGAGAAGTCGCTTGGCTACGGGCATCATTCTTCCTTGGGGATCCACTAAGACAACCCCTACCCCGCGACCTTTAGTGTTGATTGCTTCGTCGAAGTACAAGGTATGGGGTTTCGGTTGATCAGGATCCAATTGATCTGGATCTGATTGGTCTGGATTCGGCTCGTCGATGGTGAAGATCGGCTTGTCTGGGAAGGAATCTTCTAGTGGCTGGTGTGCCAGCTGGTCGGCCATGGCTTGAGCTTTCATGGACTTCTGGGATACGTACCGGATGTCGAACTCTGCAAGGAGCATTTGCCATTTTACGCACCTGCCTACCAAGGCCGGTTGGTCGAAGAGGTAGCGCAAGGGATCTATGTGGCTGAGCAACAAAACTGGATAGACCACCAGGTAATGTCGCAACTTTTTCACCGTCTAGACCAACGAGAGACAATACTTTTCAATCAGCTCATATCGTTCTTCTATCTCAGTAAACTTTTTACTGAGGTAGTATATGGCCTGTTCGATCCTACCGGTGGTGTCATGTTGGCCCAATACCGCGCCCATGGAGGAAGCTATTACCGACATGTACAAGAAAAGCGGTCGTCCAGGGTGAGGTGGTACGAGAACCGGTGGCTGGGACAGCTGATGTTTGATGTGGTCGAAGTCAACTTGGCATTCTGTGGTCCATTTGAAGCTTGTGTTTTTCTTCAATAGTTTGAAGAAAGGCTTGCAAATTCACGTGAGGCGCGAGATGAAATGCGCGATGTATTGTAGCCTTCCTAGCAAGCTCCATATCTATTGTTCCGTCTGTGGAGGAGGCATGTCTAAGATTTCTTTTTCCTTGTCGAGATCTACCTCAATACCTTGTTTGCTGATGATGAAGCCGAGGAGCTTCCCGGTGGTGGCCTCGAAGGTTGATTTCGATGGGTTCAATCTGAGCTTGTACTTCCTTAGGCGTTCAAACAGCCTCCTTAAGTGCTGGAGATGTTGTTGATGGGTGCGTGCTTTCACTACCATGTCGTTGACATAGACTTCGACTTCTTTGTGCATCATGTCGTGGAAGAGGGTGGTCATGGCTCTTTGGTAAGTAGCAC